>JAJEJO010022768.1:0-19463 GCA_020662805.1 Glaucomys volans | reverse complement strand
AACTCTTCAAGGCACCCATCTTCCCTGCAAGTTGCCTGTAATGGTGCCATCTTTTCAAATACTTCCTGCTTCTGTTTCTGTGCTGATAGGAATAAGGAATGTTAAAATCACCACGTCATCAGTTTTCCATTTTTTTTTTTGTAGAATATGGATTGAACACAGTGACCCTATACCATTGAGCTGTATCCTCAGTTCCTTTGCTCTTTTATTTTGAAGTGATCTTTCTCTGTTGCCAATGCTGGTCTCACATTTTTGACCTTCCTGCCTCAGTCCTATGTGTAGGATCATGCCATCATTTGCACCTGTAATTTTCAATTTTTTAGGTCAGCTTTCTTTTGTGCTTCAATAATTGACCATCGTGTTTTATTTATTCTTGGTATCATTGTGGTTTACATAAATCCCTCTTTAAATGTTTGTACATTTGTACTACATAATTATGAGCATTTTACATTCACAGGTAAAAAGTGTACATATTAATATAGTGCCATGTGATATTTTGGTACATGTGTACATTATGTGATGTTCAAGTTATTGTAGGATATCTATCTAGTAGAACACTTATCTTTTCTTTTTGGTGGCATCATTCAAAATCTGTCTAGTTTCATAACGTATAATTTAATATCAGTACCTATATCCACCCTACTATTAAATAGATCACCATATATTTTTTGTCCCTTCTAATTATACTTAGTACCTGTTTTCAAACTCTCTTCATCCTTCATGCCTCCTGCTGTACCCAGCCACTTATAACCACTCTTCTGCTCTCAATTTCTGAGGTCATCATTTTTTTTACATTTCACATATAAGCAATATCATGTGGCATTTGTCTTTATTTGCCTGCCTTTTTTGACTTAACATAATGTCTTACATATCTATCCATGCATTTAGAAATGAATGAGTTTCATCCTTCATTCTGAGTAGCATGCCATTGTGTGTGTACACTACATGTGTTTATCCATTAATCAGATGGTGGGCATTGATGTTTTTAATTCCATTTGCCTTCTTTGTAAGGTTCACCAGTGAATTTGGGAGTCCAAATTACTCTTCAACATACAGATTTTATATCTTCAGAATATATATCCAGGATTGGGTTGCTGCATCATATGACAGTTCCTTTTGTAACTTTTTTTTTTTTTAGAAATCTCTGAACTCTTCTATAATGATTGTAACTATTTACAGTCCCACCAATAGCATGTAAGGTTCCCTTTTGTCCATATCCTGGCCAGAACATGTCATTTTTCATCTTTTTGATACTAGCCATTTCATCAGTAATAAGGTCATATATCGTTTTAATTTTAATTTTAATTTATCTAAGCATTAGTGATTTTGGTCACTTTTTATATATTGCTTGCTTATTTGCATGAATCCTTTTAAAAATGTCTTTTTAGTTCTATTGACCATTTTAAATGGACTTTTTGTACTGAGTAATTTTTTCCTTATATATTCTGGATATTAACCTCCTGCCAGATATATAATTTGAAAATATTTCCTCCCATTCTGTAGATTTCCTCTTCTCTCTGTTACCTTAATAACCTTTCCTTTTAAGGAGCAAATTTTGTAACATTTCTTTGATAGTTTTCTCTACCTTTTTTCTGTCTTCAGTCAATGGAAATTATTTCCATCTAACTGTGAACCACCTATGATAATGATTTTAATGTTTTATTAATTCATTATATTTATACACAATATTGGAGTTAATTTTGACATATCCACACATGCATGGAATGTACTTTGTTCCCTTTCAATCCTTAGTCCTTCCACTTTCTCTCCCTTCTTCCCTATTCTTGTTTCTCTTCCTTTCCTTTAATGGACTTCTACTTTTTTTTATTTACTTATTGATTCATTGAACACAAATGGAGTACAGCTATTGTTTCACTGGCTGTACACAAAGTAGAGTCACACCATCTGTGCGTTCATGCATGTACACAGGGCAATGGTATCTGTCACACATTCTGTTATTATTTTTACCCTCCACCCACCCCCACCCCTCCCTTCCCTCTATGCTATCTATCCTTCCTCCATTCTTGCCACCTTTCCCCCCCGGCATTATGCATCATCATTCATTTATCAGAGAGACAATTCGGGCTTTGGATTTTTGGGATTGGCTGATCTTACTTAGCATACAGTCTCCAACATCATCCATTTAGCTACAAATGCCATAATTTTATTCTTCTTTATGGCTGAGTAATATTCCATTGTGTATATATACCACAGTTTCTTTATCCATTCATCTATTGAAGGGCATCTAGGTTGATTCCATAATCTAGCTATTGTGAATTGAGCAGCTATGAACATTGATGTGGCTGCATCACTGTAGCAATCTGATTTTAAGTCCTTTGGGTATAGGCCAAAGAGTGGCATAGCAGGGTCAAATGGTGGATCCATTCCAAGTTTTCTAAGGAATCTCCACACTGCTTTCCAGAGTGGCTGCACCAACTTGCACTCCCACCAGCAATGTATGAGTGTACCCTTTTCCCCACATCCTCGCCAACACCTGTTGTTGCCTGTGTTCTTAATAAAAGACATCTAATTGGGGTAAGATGAAATCTTCAGGTGGTTTTGATTTGCATTTCTCTTATAACAAGTGATGTTGAACATTTTTTCATAAATCTGTTGATTGCTTGTAGATCTTCCTCTGTAAAGTGTCTGTTCATTTCCTTGGCCCATTTGTTGATTGGGTTATTAGTGTTCTTGGTGTAAAGATTTTTGAGTACTTTGTAGATTCTGGAGATTATTGCTCTATCTGAAGCATGTGTGGCAAAGATTTTCTCCCACTCTGAAGGCTCTCTCTTCACATTGCTGATTGTTTCCTTTGCTGAGAAAAAGCTTTTTAGTTTGACTCTATCCCAATCATTGATTCATGCTTTTATTTCTTGCGCTTTGGGAGTCATGTTAAGGAAATCTGGTCCTAGGCCAACATGATGACGATTTGGACCTATTTTCTCTTCTCTTAGGTTCAGAGTCTCTGGTCTGATTTCTAGGTCCTTGATCCACTTTGAGTTGAGTTTTGTACAGGGTGAGAGATATGGGTTTAGTTTCATTTTGCTGCATATGGATTTCCAGTTTTCCCAGCACCATTTGTTGAAGAGGCTGTCTTTTCTCCATTGCATGTTTTTGGCTCCTTTGTCAAGTATGAGATACCTGTATTTATGTGGGTTTGTCTCTGTGTCCTCTATTCTGTACCATTGATCTACCTGTCTATTTTGTTGCCAATACCATGCTGTTTTTGTTACTATTGCTCTGTAGTATAGTTGAAGGTCTGGTATTGTGAAATCCCCTGCTTCACTCTTCTTGCTAAGGATTGCTTTTGCAATTCTGGGTCTCTTATTCCTCCAAATGAATTTCATGATTGCTTGCTCTATTTCTATAAGGTCCGTCATTGGGATTTTAATTGGAATTGCATTGAATTTGTATAGCATTTTTGGAAGTATGGCCATTTTGACAATATTAATTCTGCCTATCCAAGAACATGGGAGATCTTTCCATCTTCTCAGATACTCTTTAACTTCTTTCTTTAGTGTTCTGTAGTTCTCATTGTAGAGGTCTTTGACTTCTTTTGTTAGATTGATTCCCAAGGATTTTATTTTTTTTGAGGTTAATGTGAATGGGGTAGTTTTCCTAATTTCTCTCTCAGAGGATGCATCATTTATGAATGAAAAATGCATTAGATTTATGAGCATTAATTTTATATCCTGCTACTTTACTGAATTCATCTATGAGTTCCAGAAGTTTTCTGGTGGAATTCTTAGGATTTTCCAAATAGAGAATCATGTCATCAGCAAATAGGGATAGTTTGATCTCTTCTTTTCCTATTCGTATTCCTCTAATTTCTTTGGTCTGTCTAATTGCTCTGGCTAGAGATTCAAGAACAATGTTGAATAGTAGTGGTGAAAGAGGGCATCCCTGCCTTGTTCCAGTTCTCAGGGGGAATGCTTTCAATTTTTCTCCATTTAGAATGAAGATCCCTGAACTTTGACAACAACTAAAATGATATTTTTGTTTTTTGCAAAGAATAAAATATGGCCCACAGAGAAAGGAATTCTTATGTCGAATCAAAGTAAGAAGTTTTTGTGTCAATTTGTTGTATCAGCTTAAGAAGTTTTGGGGGCAATTTGTCATATCAGCTTTTGTTCAGCTAAGTTCAATTTGGGGCAAACCAAACAACATGGAAACTGGTAGATTACTGTTATTCTCTCACTTCCTCTAATGAGTCTCTTTGATTCAGAAATTTGGCTGTGCAGGCACTCACAAGGAAGATGGAAATCAGCAATGATGAAAGATGGGAGAAAGTTTCCTTACAGAAAATGTTGAATCCCTGAGGTCTAGTGTGTTTGGATATGAGGCTACTCATTTCTCTGGACCCTGTATTTCCTACATAGCACTTGCCACTCTCTGTAGCACTACACATTTCATGATAAATTATATGGGATCTGGGTATTTTTGTGTGTGTCTTACTGGGGAGCGAACCCAGGGGTATACTACCAGTGAGCTCAATCTCCAACCCTTTTAATTTTTTTTCATTTTGAGGAAGGGTCTCATTAGGTTGATAAGTCTTGTGTCTAACTTACTATCCTGCTGTCTCTGCCTCCAGAGTCTCTGAAATTACAAGTGTGTTTCACAATGCCTAGTGGGATCTGTATTCTTACCCGATTTTGATGCACGTGGTATCCCTAGAACCTAGAACACAGCTCAGAAAATCTTTCTTGTTGAAGCATGGCTGGAAGCCAGACACTCTAAATACATCACTAAAGTGCAGATTCCTTCCAAGGAGGACCTTGGACTGATTAAGTGGTTGTGGTTTAAAGTGAATCTGGACAAAACAAAGCATCTCAAGGTTTTGAAGAATTCTGTGTGTCTGCCAGGCTTAAAAAATCATGGTGTCCTGGATTAATTGTGATGAGGGTCAATCACATGTGAGGGGAGATAGACTCTCAATATTTGGAGGCAGGGTGGACAGTCTTCTTCCATCCCATGGGTGACTAGGATTTACTCTGTGGTTGTTTCCAGGAGCCACAGAATAAACACTCCTTTGCAAGATCTCCACAGATGGTATTAAAAGAGGTACCATAACTTACAGAATAAGGTGGCCAAAACTGCCGGGAGGGACTGAAGGCCACATACACACCATGTTCCTCCACAAGGTGGCTAGGTCAAAGGAATCTCTTTTTGGAAAATTTTGTGGATAATTACATAGGACAAATTACTCACTGTATATTTGGACACAGATCACAGTGGCAGATCAGGTCAAGGCCACAATCAATTTCTGAAATTTTGAATGTGACAACATTTCTTATGCTGGGAAGAGGTGTCTAGAAAATCCTCACTGATTCATTAATAGAAAAGAGGTGGGGCAGGGACTGTAAATTATAAACCTGCATAAAGAGCAACTTGATAGTTTCAAAAGTTTCCCTTCAAGAACATGCCATGGGCTATCTGGATTACTATATTTGTATTCTTTTTATTATTATAACTATTTTTCACTTATAAGCATACAGATACTCTAGTGCTGGTAAAATGCTTGCTAATTTGGATTTTTATATTCAAATTCTGGAAGGCTTCATATAAAGTGGTTTGAGAGTGGGAAAACATGTGTTCTAATAGCATGCAGTCTACTGACTTAGCAAAACACAAAAATGCAAGTCTGTCATTAAAAATCATAGCAGACGAGAGAAAGTAGAACATTAATATAAGGCCATCACACTATAATGCCACCATGTTGATACTGTGCAGAATGAATAAAGCTGCGACTCTTTGGAAAGAGCCATTCAGTGAGATGGCCTTTGTTAGAAAGCCCTTATATGTGGAAATGTTCCACTGTAAACAATGCCTTACAGATCATTAGTCATGTAACTTTGGTCATGATAATTAAAAGTACACTCACTTTAATTCTCTTCACCTGGTAGAATGTGCACAATATCCAGAATATGAACAAAAGTAAAAGTCATCATGGGGACAGAAAAACAAACAGCAATCATGAAAGAACGAACTCAGTAAGATATTTAAGAGAGTCATAATCAGAAACTAATCAGCCTCCTGCATCTTCAAAGGGCTAAGCAAATTAAAAAGACTTGGAGATTTCACTAGGACATGAGAAACTGATGGTCAGAGTGGTAAAATTACTTTTACTATATCAACACATTTGGAGATTCTGATTTTGATATCTAAGACAGACAAACTGATACCTGAGTTTTCCTTGCAACCACCTATTTGTTTGGATTTGTTCGGGGATGGAGGAGGCAATTGCCCTGACTTTTTTCTTAGTTGATGCTCATGTTCAGTCCCAGAAAACCTCCCTCAAAGTGCAGTTCTATGGACAAACTTGAACCAGAGTATCTCACCTGGCTCTAGTGACCTCAGTTACATCTCCATTCACTGGCCACAGATGTTTCTACATGAATAATCAAAATTATGGGATTGTGTGTTTTTTTAGTCACATTCTATTTGATCATAATGATATTTGTCCTTTGAGAGTATGGAACATAGATTGTGTTTTCACAGGTCTGATGCATAAACTGGTAATAAATTCATGTTTTTGTAGTCTATCATTTTAGAAGTAGTCAATGGACCTATAAAGGGATCTAATCCCCTAATCTTATTTTATTATTATTATTATTATTAATATAGAAAATATTTGCTTCTCTAGACCTCTAAGAGGTTCTTTCTAGCTCATTCAACACAGAGATGTATTGATCAGTCATTATGTGTCACAACTAAGCTAAGTGCTATGTTGGCCCTGTAGTAGGACCTAACATCAGAAACTTAAGTAACATTTAAACTCATCCAAGAAAGCTTGTTTAGATTATTGCTTTTGTGGGGGGAGAAAACTATAATTACCTTGGCAATTCTTAGCTAAGGTCCTCTCAATTGATTAGAGTAAGATAAAATCAATGACTGCTCCTTAGCTTTGTTGATATTTGAGTCTTATTTCTTCCCAGATATATAAGGCTTATTTGAGTATCTAACATATTTTACTGGTGTCAATTTTAAGATGAAAAACCCATGTGTATGCAAGAAATAGGCAAACAAAGCTCATTTAGGAGGCAAACAGAAAGTATAAGGGAAGACTATAGGAGGCCTGATTTCCCACTTGTTTGCACCCTGCAGACTTCTTCAGCCCTTTTAAGAATCTCATAAAGTACTATACTTAAGGGATCAACTTCAAACTCTTATGTTTTATTAGAAAAGTTTGTCCAAAATGCCAAATGCCAAATGAGTTTGGGTGTACTTGTGTCACGTCATTTTGTTTTCTGTTTCTTAATGCTTCCTTGCTGCATTCTTTGTTTTCTGTGTTTGCCATCTGGCTGTATTTGGTGGTACCAGCATTAATACAGCAAGGCAGCATGATTCTTTAAGAGGACATTTCTTGCAATACTTTCTAGGCATTAAATTTTAAATTCCAGTTGTTGCAATAACAGAAGGTAGAAGCACATAAAATATGTCTGACTTGAGAAGATTAAATTTTTAGAACAGGTATTTAGAAACAATTTCTGGAGAGTAAGGTATGCACATTTATACTTTTAATAAACATTCCTTGATTGACCTCCAAGAAAAAGAAAATCCAGAAACTACACCGGAAGAGCTTTTTCATTTGAAGAAACAACTCTACACTTTTTTGAGTTATTGTTAAGGGCCTAGTTTGTTATGCCAGTGTTCCCTGTGACAATGCCCATCTCATTATCTTTCTATGACCACAGGTGGAGACAAAGATCCAAAGTTGTTTACCACAGAAACTGAAGCTCTATATAACTCAAAGAAAACAAAGGAGTGGAATCTGAGACACAGGATGTTTTGTAGGAGGTCTCACAGAGACAAAATCTGTGACTCTCAGTAATAAGTTTTTCACAGTTGCATTCAGTTGAGGGTACATGTATTCAGCCCAGTAGAGCAGAGTGAATGGGATTTTATGTTCCTGTGGAAACTGCTGGGATGAGGTAACAATGCAGTTTGAAGCCAGATCATGAAAGGTGAAAAAGTGGAACATGGTTTAGAAAATCATTACCTATTTTTTAAATTTTTATTTGTTCTAATCATTTATACATGACAGCAAAATGCATTTCTGTTCACTGTACACAAATGGAGCACAACTTTTCATTTCAAAGGTTGTACACAATGTAGAGTCACACCATTCATTCAATCACACATGTACCTAGGGTAATGGTGTCCATCTCATTCCATCATCTTTCCCACTCCCATGCCTGCTCATTTCCCCTCACTTCCCTCTGCCCAATCCAAAGTTCCTCCATTCTTTCCTTGCCCCCTCCCATTATGGATCAGCATCCACATATCAGAGAAAATATTTGGTCTTTGGTTTTGGGGGATTGGCTTATTTCACTTAGCAGAATATTCTCCAATTCCATCCATTTACCTGCAAATGCCATACTTTGATTCTCCTTTAAGGCTGAGTAATGTTCCATTTTGTATATATACCACAGTTTCTTTATCCACTCATCTACTGAAGGGCATCTAGGTTGGTTCCACAGTTTACCTATTGTGAACTGAGCTGCTATAAATATTGACGTGGCTGTGTTACTGTAGTATGCTGATTTTAAGTCCTTTGGATATATGCCAAGGAGTGGGATAGCTGGGTCAAATGGTGGTAAAATTTCAAGTTTTCTAAGGAATCTTGATGCTGCTTTCCAGAGTGGTTGCCCCAATTTGCAGTCCCACCAGCAATGTATGAGTGTACTTTTCTGCCACATCCTCGCCAACACCTATTGTTGCTTGTATTGTTGATAATTAGCATTCTGACTAGAGTGAGAAGAAATCTTAGACTAGTTTTGATTTGCATTTCTCAAAGTACTAGAGACGTTGAACATTTTTCATATATTTGTTGATGGATTATATATCTTCTGTGAAGTGTCTGCTCAGTTCCTTAGTTCATTTATTAATTAGATTTTTTTTTGGTGTTAAGTTTTTTGAGTTCTTTATATGTACTAAAGAATAGTAATCTATCTGATATGCATGTGGTAAAGATTTTCTCCTATTCAGTAGGCTCTCCCTTCAAATTGTTGATTATTCTCTTTGCTGAGAAGAAGCTTTTTAGTTTGAATCATCCCATTTATCAATTCTTAATTTACTTCTTGGGCTTTAGGAGACTTTTTAAGGAAGTCAGGTCGTAAGCCAACATGATGAAGACTTGTGCCTACTTTTTCTTCTATTAGGCACAGGGTCTCTCTTCTAGTGCCTAAGTCTTTGATCTACTTTGAGTTGATTTTTGTGCAGGGTGAGAAATAGGGTTTAATTTCATTTTGCTGCATATGGATTTCCAGTTTCCCAGCACCATTTGTTGAAGAGGCTATCTTTTCTCCAATGTATATTTTTGGCATCTTTGTCTAGTATGAGGTAACACTATTTATGTGGGTTTGTCTCTGTGTTTTCTATTCTGTACTTTGGTCAACCAACTATTTTGGTGCCAATACTATGCCATTTTTGTTACTATTGCTCTGTGCTATAGTTTAAGGTCTGGTATTGTGATGCCTCCTGCTTCACTCTTCTTGATAAGGATTGCTTGTCTATTCAGGGTCTCCTATTTATCCAAATGAATTTTAATATTGCTTTCTCTATATCTATGAGGAAAGACATTGGGATTTTTATTGGAATTGCATAGAATCTGTATAATGCTTTTGGTAGTATGACCATTTTGACAATATTAATTTTGCCTGTCCAAGAACATGAGAGATATTTCCATCTTCTAAGGTCTTCTTTAATTTCTTTTTCAGTATTCTGTAGTTTTCATTGTAGAATTCTTTCATCTCCTTTATTAGATTTGATTTCCAAGTATTTTATTTTTTGAGGCGATTTTGAATGGGGTTTTCCTAATTTCTCTTGCAGTGGATTCATCACTAATGTACAGAAATGCATTTGATTTATGGGTATTAATTTATATCCTGCTACTTTACTGAATTTAGTAGTTCTAGAAGTTTTCTGGTGGAATTTTTGGGTCCTGTCTATATAGAATCATTTCTTCAAAAAATAATGATAGTTTGAGGTTTTCTTTTCCTATCCATATCCCTTTAATTTCTTTCATCTCTCTAATTGCTATGTCTAGAGTTTCAAGGACTATGTTGAATGGAAGTGGTGAGAGAGGGCATCCCTGTCTTGTTCCAGTTTTTAGAGGGAATACTTTCAATTTTTCTCTATTTAGAATGATGTTGGCCTTGGGCTTAGCATAGATAGCTTTTACAATGTTGAGGTATGTTCTTACTATTCCTATTTTTTCTAGTGCTTTAAATATGATGAGGTGGTGTATTTTGTCAAAGGCGTTTTTCTGTATCTATTTAGATGATCATATTATTTCTTATGTTTAAATCTACTGATGTGATGAATTATGTTTATTGATTTCCATATGTTGAACCAACCTTGCATTCCTAGGATGTTCCTTACTTGATCATGGTGCATTTTATGCAATTTGCCAGAATTTGTTGAGAAATCTTGCATCTATGTATGTCAGGGATATTTGTCTGCTGTTTTCTTTCCTTGATGTATCTGTCTGGTTTTGGTATCAGGGTGATGCGAGCTTCATAGAATGAGTTTGGAAGGGTCCTCTCCATTTCTATTTCATGAATTACCTTGAAAAGTATTAGTATTAATACTTCTTTGAAGGTCTTGTAGAACTTGGCTGAGCATTCATCTGGTCCTAGGCTTTTCTTGGTTGGTAGGCTTTTGATGGTCTTCTACTTCATTGCTTGAAATTGATCTGTTTAAATTTTGTATGTCCTCCTGATTTAATTTTGGGAAAATCATTTATCTCTAGAAATTTACTGATGTGTTTGAGATTTTCTGTTTTGTTGGAGTATAGATTTTCAAAAGAGTTTATAATTATTTTCTGTATTTTAATAGTGTCTGTCATGATATTTCATTTTTCATAATGAATTTTAGGAATTTGATTTTTGCATTTAGTATGGCATTGGGTTTATCAATTTTATTTATTTTTTCAAAGAATCAACTTTATATTTTGTCAATTTTTTAGATTGTTTCTTTTGTTTTGATTTCATTGATTTCAGCTCTGATTTTAATTATTTCCTGTCCTCTACTATTTTTTGTTGATCTGTTCTTCTTTTTCTAGGTTTCCCAGATGTAATTTTAGGTTATTTTTTTGTTGACTTTTTTATTCTTTTAGTGAATGGATTCAATGCAATGAACTTTCCTCTTAGCATTGCCTTCATAGTGTCCCAGAGATTTTGATATGTTATATCAGTGTTGTCACTTAAATCTAAGAATGTTTTTACCTCTTCCCTGATGTCTTCTGCTATCCATGTGTCATTCAATAGTGTATCATTTAGTCACCAGGTATTGGAGTAGCTTCTGTTTTTTATTTTATTATTGATTTTTAATTTCGTTTCATTATGATATGATAGAATGCAGGATAGTATCTCTACTTTTTTATATTCCTAAGAGTTGCTTTGTGGTATAACATATAGTCTATTTTAGAGAAGGAACATGTGCTGCTGAGAAAAAAATGTATCTGCTTGTCAATGGATGGAATATTCTATATGTGTCTGTTAACTCTAAATTATTGATTGTATTACTGAGTTCTATGGTTTCTTTGTTTAGTTTTTGTTTGGAAGATCTATCCAGTGGTGAGAGAGGTTTGTTAAAGTCCCCCAGTATTATTGTGTTGTGGTCTATTTGATTATTGATATTGAGAAGAATTTGTTTGATGTACATGGATGCTCCATTGTTTGGGGCATAAATATTTATGATTGTTATGTCTTGTTGATGTATGATTCCCTTAAGCAGTATGAAATGTCATTCTTTATCTCTTCTGACTAACTTTGACTTGAAGTCCACTTTATCTGATATGAGGATGGAAACCCTTGCTTTTTAATGCAGTCCCTGTAAATGATGCTTTTTCCCATCCATTCACTTTGTCTGTGGGTATCATTTTCTATGAGATGCATCTTTTGAATGCAGCATATTGCTTGTTTTTTTTTTTAAAAATCCAATCTGCCAGTCTATGTCTTTTGATTAATGAGTTTAGGTCATTAACATTCAGGGTTATTGTTGAAATATGATTTGTATTCCCTGTCATTTTGGTTTATTTTTGGTTTTTAACTTGACTTAGTTTATCCATTGAATGACTTTTCTTTTTGTATAGCTGGTTTTCTTTGTTTTTTTCCATTTCTTCCTCATGAAATATTTTCCTGAGAATGTTCTGTACTGCATGCTTTCTAGTTGTAAATTCTTTTAACTTCTGTTTATCATGGAAGGTTTTTATTTATTTATTTATTTATTTATTTATTTATTTATTCCAGCCTCAGTTTGTTCTCAGAGCAACAAGCACAGCACAGGGTTTGGGTGCTTCAGTCTTAGAGACAAGGGCAGGGTTGCAGGTCTGTCTTCTTGGCCTGGGAATATCTGGGATCCCCCAGTTGGGCCATCTAGATCACCTTTCTGGAATTGCCAGCTCTTTCCTCTCTCCTCAGTGGACAGGGGAGTGTGTAGGAGGGCAGCTTCACCCAGTGGGAGCCACCATCTCCTCTCTGTGGGACACCCAGCCCCTTTCCTGGGCAGGACCCCTGGGATCACACAGGCATGTCTAGATATCCATGTCCACAGGGCGAATGTTGCCTGTTTTGTGCTCTCTGACCCACAGCTCTCTGTCTTTGGCCAGGTCCACTTTTTGAAGCAGTTGGTCCATAGGCTCAACTGTGCTTTTGTTGAAAATGTCCATCTCATGCCGCAGCTGTGTGTACTGGCACAAATGTTGCCGGATCATCTCCACCCTCTCCACTTCCAGCCATTCCAGCTCCAAAGTGGTGGTCACCATCTCTTCAAACCACTTGGACTGGGCCTGGTTTAGAGGTCCACACAGCACATGAGGTCATCACCAGCCTGTGTGGACTTCCTCCATGCCTTCTTGATGTCCTCCTCTGTCTTGTTGCTCAGTTTGTTCTCCAGCTGCTGGGTCTTCACCTCCAGGTCGCTCTGCTATTCTGTGAGGGCTTTCTGGGCCTTCTCCACTGACGCATAGCGGCTGGCGAGTTACTTGCAGAGGTCAGCAATATGGTGGTCACACTTTTTCATGTCTTTCTTGAAGTTCTCACCAAAGTTCATTAGGGACTTCTCTACCTCGCTGTGAAGCTTGGCGGAGAACTTGAGATGAACTTCTGCTTACCTGCCAGGCTCTTCTTCACCCGAGACCATGCTTCTCCCAGGGAGCCTTCCTGTGCAGCCAAGGAGTTCTGAGAGAGCTTAGCCAAGTTCTTTGCATATTCTTCTTAAATCTTTATCCTCTCTCAGATGAATTCAGACATTTCTTTCTGCATTTGTTTGCCTTCCAGTAGCTTTTGGAGCAGCAGTTCGAACACTGCCATGGTGCCATTGCCTTGAAGATCTTCCTTGTCAGCCCAGAAGTAGCTCCACTCCGTTAACTTCAGCAGCTGCTGTTCAGACATTGTGTCTGGATGAGGGAACATCATGCAATTTATCACCTTCTCTGTGTGGTCAACTTTATTTTCAAGATTACATATTTTGTCTTCATTGCCTGAGGTTCTGTTTTCCAAGTGGTCTCCTCTGTTGGTGATTCTTTCCATTGAATTTTTATTTTGGCTTATTGATTTCTTCATTTCAAAGATTTCTTCTAGACTTCTTTTCAGGATCTTGATCTCTTTACTTATGTTATTATTCATCTCCTCAAACATAGCTCTCATTTCACTCATTATTTCCTCCTTAAAATTGCAGATCAGTTTTACTAAGTAAATTCTGAACTCCTTCTCTGACATTTCTTCTACTGTTTTGTCAATGGATTCTATAATTGGAGCATCCTGGTTTGTTCGGAGCACTTTATTCCCTTTTTTTTCCATTTTTTTTTGTGTGTGTTTTCCCATCTAGCCTTGGGGATCTGAGGAAGTACAGTTTTTTCCCTGTAGATTTATAGTGTTCCTGAAGGTTTTTGGTACCTCACAAATCCGGGTTTCAGTTTCCATAGGCTTGGCCACGCTGCAGTCCCAAGATGGCTCCTGGATTGCAGAGGCTTCAGGGTTTTTATTTTATCAACAAATCTGAAGCTTAACTTTGCTGGATATAAAATTCTTGGTTGGCATCCACATTTTTTCAGGGCTTGGCGTATCTTGTTCCAGAACCTCCTAGCTTTGAGGGTCTGGGTTGAGAAATCTGATGACATCCAAATTGATTCCCCCATATATGTAATCTCACCACTTTTCTCTTGTGGCCTTTAAATTCTATCCTTAGATTGTATGCTGGACATTTTCATTATAATATGCCTTGGTGTGAATCTGTTGTAATTTTGTCCTATAAGTCTCTTGTATTTGAGTTTCCATTTCATTTATGAGGTAGGAGGTGAGAATACAGAGCTATTAGATCATAGGAAGAGTGAAAGAAGAATCAAAAGAAGTTGGCTGTTAACAGGAGGAAAGATAGAATGACTATGGGGAAACAGATAAGTGAGAGGAAAATAGAGACAATAAAATATGAAAAGAAAAATGTAAAAATAAAAGAATGTACAACACAACTGTAATATACTATTCAATATCCCAGTCCTCAGTAGGCTGATGCATGAAAAATATTTGGTTTAAAAAATGTTGGGGATGTGAGAGTAGGAAACAAAAAAAGAGAAATGAAAAAATCTGGAAGGAAAATTGAACAATTGTTTCTATTGGATATCAAGTTCAATATCTTCCCTGCTTCCCTTCTCATCCAATCAGTAGAGCTGACTGAAGATTTCTGGTAACTCCATCCTCAGGATGGTGGATACTAGGGTGGGAGTGCTAGTCTTGGAACTGGAACTTCTGGAGGTGGGGTATAGCAGTTGCCAGTCCCACTGGAAAACTGCACCCCAGGAATCTCCTTTGGGGTACACTTGTGTGATGTGGGAGCCTTCTCTTAGCCCCTTACATTGCCTGTGGACTCCTTTCGACTTCCCAATCAGGAATCTCTTTCTCCAGAGGTCCTGGGGTCTGAGTGCCAGGGCCTGTGTGCCTCTCATGGAAAGGTGTTCGGTATTGGGCAGATCAGGACCAGACATTAGAACTGCAGGCCAGCCACCTAGGTGCAAGGACTGGGCAAGGTTGGTGGCCAGGGGTAGGAGGTGGGAGTGGTTGATTACCAAACCAGAGGGTCCAGGTGATCAGTAGATGCTGGATTGGGAAGGGAGTTGGGGACCACCTGGTGCCACCTGAGCTGGCCCTTGGAATCCTGGTGGTTGCTGGGCTGGTTGACGGGGTGAGCCAGGATTGAGATGCCCTCATACCCTTTTCCTACCTATCAACCCCACATGTAAGGCTCTATGGCTCTCTCCTACTTCGGCAACAAGATGGTGGCCATTAGTACACCTAGCATAGATATGTCAGGTGTAACCAAGCCTGCAGGGATCTTAGCAATTGTTCTAGGTCCTGGCTATTGTCCCTAAATGGAAGCAGCCATGTCCCTAGTTGGTGGCAGTGGCAGCGTCAAACCTGTAGGTACCTACCTTGATGTTGGGCTTCCAAGCCCCAGCTGGTGTCCCAAGATGGAAGCTGCCCCAACAAAAGATGGCAGTGGCAGCAGTGGACATAACCCACTGCTCATAAGAGTCTCAAGATGAAGTTGACCCTTTCAAAGATGGAACTGCAAGGGCAGGCTTTGTGGTGACATTGGGCAGCCTGTTTGGAGGTGGGCAGCTGCCTCCAGGCCCTGTCCATTTTCCCAAGGTGGAGGCTACCACAAGAAGGAGGCTATGGCAAGAGCTGCAGTGTCCCCAGATGGAGGCAGGCCAGGGAAGCCACACATTGGTAGATGGGGAGCTGGAGTGCAGTCATTCCTCTGCAGGGCAGGCAGGCGTGGTCATTCCTCATTACCTATTATTTTCAAGGTAGTTTTGACATTTTCATTACAGGTAAGATATGTGAAAAACTACATGCAAATGGTACAGTAAATATGTCTCTTCTGAAATATGGTAAGCCTCATTTTTTGGATAACCAGGCTAGTCCACCACTGAGTGTGATTCTGATGTCTAGGAAAGATGCTCTGGAGTTCAGCAAATGCTGTAGTGACACCTCTTGAACATCAGAGTGGGAGATCACCTGAACACATTGCTGTTTTTTTTTCACCATTTTGGGAATAGAAAAATTACAGCTAGAACCTGATAAATAGAACAGGGATTTGCCCACTGACATAAGAAGTAAACACACAGATGGAAAGGTGGTGCTATAATACAGGGGCTTAACATACATAAGAAATTTGATATCAAAATCATATATTAAAAGGGCTTTTTTGTTAGAAGCATCCTGGAGATCTCCCACATCGATATAGAGGAAGTATAAGCAAAGCCAGACTTCAGCCTGACCTGTCTTGGCAGAACACCTTGTGATTCTTTTTGGAGCAAGGAAGGTAAAACGGCAGGGTGAGGAGCTGCCACAGGGCATTTTCTCACCCACCTCATCTTGTGGGAGGCTGACACAGGGCTGCTATCCATCAATCACACTAGTTCCAGTGGAGTGGATTCCTCCTTGCCTCACCTTAAGGTACAGTTCTGAGATATCAGACTGCTCAGTGCATTGTGGCGTGGCCAGGGGTTCCTCACCAGTGCAGTGACCCCCTGAAAGTGAGGTCTTTGAGCACCTCCACTTCATGTCCAACTGCGGGATGAGCCTGAGGTTCCAGAAGCTGACTCAATGCTCATCTTGCTTTTAGCTTCATCTGCACTCTAGGGCTCTTTGAATCCATTTGGGTTCATAGTCTTCTTACTGACCCAATCCATGAATGTGTCACAAGTCAAACATCCGCCTGTGCTAGTGATCCTCAAGGTCATCTTAGCCATCTCAGAGCTTCTCAGAGACTGCTTGACCACTTGAGTGGCAATCTCTGGTGTTGAGTTGTGTGGGATTGTTTGACCCTATCATTCAGTTGATTTTCCTTCCATCACACTCAGCAAGGGGCAGTTTTCAGCATATAATATGGCTTCGTATTGCCCTTCTCAATACTAAATTAGTATCTCATTAGTTGAGATACTAACAAATCAATTTTTAGTTTTGATGCTCTCTGACAACAACTGCTGTCCTGCCTCATTATGTTTATGTAAGTCAAATGAGTTTCATAACCCAAATTCATTTAACAAGTTAACTTGATATCCCTACTTGAAATAAAAATCAGTATTACATGCTAGGTATAAATGTACAAATAGATGACCTAAAAATTTATAGGCAGGCATGATGGCCCCATCCTATACCCAGGATTGAGGCAAGATGGTGGCAAGTATGAGGTTAGCCTTGGCAAGTAAGTGAGACTAACTCAACATAAAAAAGAAAAGGAGCAAAAGAGGCTGGGGATATCACTCAGTGATAGTGTCCCCGTTTGTTCAATCCCTAGTACTGAAGAAAAAAAAAAAAACTAGCAACAAATAAATGAAGTTAAATTTATAAAAACAATTTGGAAATTTAATAGAAAAGTGTGACACAACCAACAAAAACTAACGTTTTGACAATGTATTGCCTATTTTATATTATCTCATTCATTTACCAAAGCACTCACTTAGGGGAAATATTGCAATTTCTATTTGATAGTTGGGGATACAGACCCAAAGGCTATAAGTCCATTTCCCACCATTGATGGCCAGGATGTATGCCAGTACCTGGATGGAAATCCATGGTTACTTCATGCCACAGCCAGTAAGAAGGCTGTGTGCACAGGCCACAAATAATATTACCACATCCTGCTACACAGAATACTTTACCCTTCCCTACTACCTAGATCTTTCAATCAACTCTGTGGCCTAGGATTTTCACACATAACTTATGGCAAATTGGGATACCCAACACTTTGTCTCCCTTTTTATTTCAACCTTAGGTTTTCAGATTGTTTGGACCAGGACATGTTTTTAAAACATGTTAAAAGGGAGAAATCAGGGATAGGGGTTGTGGCTCCATGCTAGAGCCCTTGACTAGCATGTGTGAGGCACTTGGTTCGATTCTCAGCACCACATAACATGCTAAATAAATAAATAAATAAATAAATAAATAAATAAAGGTGTAGTGTCCACCTACAACTACATATACATATATATTTATTTTAGAGTAAAGATGGAGAAATCATTGCTGTGTACAGCCTGATGTCATCACTTCAGAATGTTGTATGTACAGTCAATAGAGCCATTTGTTGCAGAATTACCTTGCAGAATGTCAATGGGATTCTGAGTTGTAATTCTTGCACTGTGCATAGTAATAAGGGCATATGTTTGGAAACAGGCTGATTGAAGGGCTTCTGCATGACGTGGTGACAGGGTGAGTGTTCATGGGGAGGAAAAAGGGATTTGTTGCTTCTCCCTCCATGCTTCTCAGTAAGTTCTGAAGAAAGGTTAAAAGTATTTGCAGGAGATGTTGTAGCATTTTTACATGGCACATGTAACAACAGTTCTTTCTTGGTGTCCCCACAAAAGTTCCAAATATCTTCACTATTCTAGTCATATTTATCAAAACACAGTAAAATAAGGGTATTATTAAACATTTTTTAAACTGTTAGTTTTTGTCCCAGTTTACATCAGAGACACCATGTGAGGTGAGTGTACCACATTTTGAGAAACCCATTCTCCAAGAGCAAAATAAACCCTTAAATAATAAAATATCCGTGCATAAATTGTACAAATACATCAGATTACTACTATACTCAACACATACAACACCAGCTCTGCAGTCAATACATTTAGAAGTACTATGAAGAACAATCAAAGGCTTTGACAAGAGACCTTCAAAATGCTAGAAGTGAATGTAGGCTCAATGCTCAAACATATTGGCACAGGCACAGACTTTCTTAAATAAACTCCTGAAGTGCAAAACTAAGTGTGACAACATCAAATTAAAAAGCTCCTGAACAGGAAAGGAATCAATTAAGAATGAGAAGAGAGAGCTTATGCAATGAGAGCACCTCTTTGCCACCTACTCCTCAGAGTGTGGTTAATATCCACAATATGTAAAGAACTCAAAAAAGTTAACAAGAAAAATAATTTACCCAATTGATTAATGGGCAAAAGAACTAAATGGACACATCTTAAAGGAATATATACAAATGGCCAACAAATACAGGAAACAATGAAAATTTAAAAATGAATTTAAATTTTTATAAATAAATAAAGGAAGATCGGTAGAGTAGAAAAAGTGGTAATGGGGAGGGAAAAGGTGAAGGAAAGAAGAAATACTAGGGACTGAAGCAGAACAAATTAAGTTCCATATATACATGTTTATATCAAAATGAAACATAATATTATGTGCATCTATACTTCACTAAAAACAATATGAATAAATGACTTACACCAAGGAGAGCTAGTATCATAACCATATGCAGATCTATATTTGACCTAGATTGGCAAATATAGAGCACATCTCAAAATTGTTTAGAAAAACTGACAGAGTGGTGCTTTTCAATTTTCCCTCCACACAAGGATCATTTCAGCAAGGGAACAGAAGCAAGTAGTTTCTAGAAAGACAGCACCATTACAGGCAACTTGCAGGGAAGATGGGTGCCTTGAAGAG
>JAJEJO010022766.1:0-11633 GCA_020662805.1 Glaucomys volans | reverse complement strand
GGGGGTGATTGTTTGCTTCCACATTTCCTCTTCAGGTGTTAGTGAACAGAGGTGTGTGTGAACTGGGTGTAGGTGTGTGTTAGACTGTGGGGCAAAAACTGAGGGTCCCCTCAGTACAGAGCTGCTGGGAATTCTGGGTAAGGCAGAATTGTAGGGAGGACACTCTCCTGTCCTGAGCAGAAGAACCTGCTCAAGACAGCCCTCAGCCACCTGTTCATCCTCAGGGGACCTGAGGGGTCAGATTCTGGAGAGGATGGGCCCTGCTGCTGTTGCCACTGCCCACCCGGGAGGAAGAGCCAGGATGTACCCCAGAGTAATGGTAGGGGCTGACACTGGCCAGTGATTGACTGTCCTTGAGCCTCATCTGAAAACCAGAATGCTGAACCCAAAGGTCTCAGTGACCACCTGTGTCCTGTAACATCAACAAGGGACTGGCTTGGAAGGGTGGGTGTGTTGGGCATGACTGGACACTGGCATTCCTTTATTCAGACCTCCAACCATAGGTTGCAAGACCAGGGAGGTCACAGGTCAGTCACCTCATGTCTACATGGACCCACAACCCAGAGGACTCTCACTTTCCCTACTGCATCCGTCACCACTTCCTCCTAGCAACTGCGGATTCAGCCAGGACTCACCAATTGCACCTGTCATTTCAGAGCTGAGTCTCTCGGGGTCTCTGAGAATGGGGGGCTTCTCAGGCCTTCATTTTATTTTATCACCCCTAGACCTAGGACAGTGTTTGATGTAAAGTATGTCTGTGTGTGTGCAGGTGAGCATTGTATGTGCATGGTATGTGTGTGTCTGTGAGTGCATGTGGTATGTGTATCATGTATGCAGGACTGGAATGAAGACAACCAGGCATCCGGGCTGCAAAATTTACTGAGGCACTCTCTCTCAGGGCCAACCCTGTCCAGCAGGAGCCTGGGAGGAGAGCCTGCTGAAATGTTGCACCTTGGGCACCTCTCTCTCTAGTCCCAGGCCTGGTGGCATTTAAGTGCATGTCTCTGTATACTTGAGTGTGACAGTTGTGTATTGTGTGCATGCCTGTGAGTAGGTATGGGTGCATGCGTATGTGTGGGTGTGTGTGTGTGTGTGTGTGTGTTGGTCCTCCCAGTCCCCATCAGCAGGTGGGGGAAGCCCCTTCCCATTCCCCTGGGTCCTGCTCACTCTGAACAGGCCACAGCAGGGCTCCCTTGGTTTGGGTCAGCACTCCCTCTACCCTTGCCGTGCTCTGGGAGGCCTCACAGGGTCACAGAGAGAGACCTGGTTTAGGGAATGAGACCCTCTGGGATCAGGTGGACTCTTTGGTGTAACACAGCCCTGTGGAGCTCCTGGCATGTGTAGGGCACAAGCTGCCAGGTGCTCATTTAACTAGTTCAAGTCTAGAAGGTGAGAGTCACGGAAGTAGATGCTGCTCTGCGGAGTGGACGGCACAGCATGCCTGCAAACCCAGTGCGGGAACTCATGGAGGACTCCTGGAGGCTTTGGGTGGTGGTGGTGGGAGCTAGCTGCCTGAGGAGAGCTGCAAGTGTCCGGCCAGCCTTGCTTGACCCGCGAGATGCCAGCCCATCTGGTGGCAGCCTTCTGATAAGAGTGAATGAGTACCACTAGACCCATAGCAAAGGGCTTCGGGCCACCCAGCATAAGGGGAGAATGGGGGACTCAGAGCCAGGCAAGTGTGACCCCTAAGGCCAGCCTCTGAATCTCTCCCTTTCTCCTCCACTGAAGGCTCTCTGGGCACCATCTATGTGGACACCAGGAGGAGGACAGAAAAACTAGTCTGTAAGCAACTGGGGGCTGGGAGGGGTGTGTGTGCACAATTGTGTTACAGTGCACGGTACAGAGAGTGACCGCCAGGGAGGTGAGGATGGAGAGTGGCGTGGGTGGGGACACGACGCGCCCCTGGGCCTCAGATGTCCCCAGCTGATAGAACCCAGCCAAGCCCTGAGGAAGGGAGCCTCTGGACCACATCTGTGTACTGTTGGGGGTCAGTGCGGGGGGCAGGGGCTGGGAAGAAGAGTCCTGCAACGTTAGGAAGCCTGCGAAGGCATGGTTAGCATGGGAAGTGTCCAGCCTGTGTTTTGATTTAACAGAAGTGGGCAGAAGTGTCTCCCTAGCACTGGCACCAACAACTCTGCCACGTTTTGCCCTGAGCTGGCCAGGGCAGCTGTTTTCCCCAGATGGAGCCTAGTGTAGACCATGAGGGAGCCAGGCTGCCCTTCTGGAACAGAGTGCTCCAGGCACTTACTGGGCTCCAGAAGGTCACTGAGTTTTATCTGCTAGTGGGGATGATGTGGTTGTGCAGGGTCATGCTCAAGACAGATGACCCTTTGTGCTGCCACCAACCAGGTTGTCAGTGTTCCTTCCTTGTGTGGCACCTGAGTGGATTCATCTGGTGACTCCCTCTCCTGGTTCCGTGGTTATTCCAAGACAGGGAATCCTCCCAAGACTACTGCACCCTGACCCGAGGAGTAGGTGCCTCTCATCTCTGCCTGATGGAAGCCCAGTTATTGACATCTGCTATCCTGGCCACAAATGCCTCCATTGTAGGCATGGTGCCCTGCCCATGGTGAGTGGTGTTCTGAGGGCCTGTTAAATCAAGTTGAACCACTGACTCTCAGGTTTCAGCTGCTTCCCGGGTGGACTCAGGTGTCACTTCCCACCATGATGCTCCATCCAATCTCATTTCTCTCCTTTCTCCCACTTCAGAGTCATGGCTAATCACTGAGTGGGTACCACTAAGTGCCAGAGGGTTTCCCCATTGCCACCATCTCTGGTTTTTTTTTTTTTTTTTTTTTTTTTCCAGTGCTAGGGATTGAACCCAGGGCTTTGTGCTTGCGAGGCAAGCACTCTACTGACTGAGATATATCCCCAGTCCCACCATCTCCATTTTGATGCTGCTCAGGAATGAATCTCAATGTTAGAGTAAGAGAGCAAAGCAGAGTTCAAGCCAGGGGCTGGTGTCCAGCTACTCAGAGACTTTTGAACGACAACCAGGGTTTGCTGTCATATGAAACTGGATCATGGCTATGCAAAGTAGGAAAATATAAGACAGAGGTGGGTGGGGTGCCAGGTCAAGTGTTCCAGGGCCCTGCCTTCCTGCACACAGTGTCTCTGACAACCACAGGAGCTTGTCTTTACTCTAAGACAGATGATTCTAAGCCCCTAAAATGTTCATAAAGTCCATGGTCAGCCCATTCTATCAAAAGCCTAGTGCTTTCCCTGTGACTGGGTTTCCTGGTTAAATGAAATAACACCCTTCTGGAAGGGGCTGTGGTTATAGCTGACAACAGCCAAGGCACTGTGGCCTGGCACCCCCCCCATGCATCCCCTCATTTAACCTCAACCCTTCAACCTGCTGGGCCTGTTTTTTGGAACATGTAGAATATTTGAAATTCTCTCCTAAATTTTAAATGGAACAATGTTTTGGTGTTGGATTTCAAGTCATCCTTGTTGAGTTTACAGGAAATACCAAGACAATGGAGACTTTGGAAGCATGCCCTGGAGGACCCCGCCCCCCAAACACTGCAGGGAGCCAGAAAATTTCCTCAAGTGGTCACTATGTGGCAGGTGAAGACGCTGGTTTTATTCATGTTACTTCCTATAAACCCTGCAACATCCCCGTATTTAATACAGATGAAGAAATCAGGCCCAGAGAGACAATTGACTTGCGTAAGGTCACACAGGGAGAAAACAGCAAGGCAGGGGTCAGGAACAAAGCCTTCCCAGCTTGGTCTCCTCCTGCTGCCTGCAAAGCAGGGGCCACAGGACCAGGATGCTGGCTCATAGTCATTCCACAAGCCCCTCACCCTCTTGACAGCTGGCAGCAGTCCCCAAGTGTATCCCGGGAGTAGCAGTTCTGCTGTCCTCCTGGAAGGATCAAAAACTCACACACGCAGCCCCGGTGTGCACAAACATGCTGCCCACATGATGGCAGACAATTAAGCCGTTTCCCCATCGGATGCGTCACCAGTCAGCTCCTGGACCTTTCTGCTGTGCTGGGCTGACAGTGACAATTTATCCCAGTGGACTAATTAGCCCTAACTACCTAGGTCATGCCAAGGCCACTCAGGAACACAAGGGAAAAGACTGTACCAGTGGCCACTGTGGCTGAAGCAAAGAGGAGAAAGAAAAGAGCTGAAGGGAGGGAAGGAAGAAAAGCTTCTTTCTTTTCCTTCACTCTGCTTAAACCAAAGGCTGGCATTCCCCTGAGGACTGTGTGGAGCCCAGGAGCTGGGCAGCTGCTCTCCATGGGAAAATGTGAAAATGAACTCCCTTTCAACACAGGGTTCCAAAGTGAAGCTCTGCAGAGGCTGCACAGGAGTAGAGGCCTTGGCTTTGAACTCTTGAGGAAAGGGGCCCTAAGGAGGCTCCCCAGGAAGTAGAACTGAACTGGGAGAAAGGCCACCCAGCACCTGCCCCCTGTCTGGCCGTGTCTTTTGTGGCTAGGCCCTCAGTGCTGGCTCCTGGCAGGTCTTGCTGGTAACTCTGGTACTATTTCCATCCCAGCAGCTCATCAGTCCCCAAAATGGACCAGGCAGGGAGGCCAAGTGTGGTTTTGAATGCCAAGGGAGGGAACCAGGTTTCCTGAAGAACTTCCACTGGTGACCCCAAGGGTGGCTCCTTTCTGGTCCAGGTGGAGACATGGTAGCCTTGGAGGCAATCTGCTAAAAGAAGGTCCCTCCCGCTGTCTTTTCAGTGGCTGGCCAGTTCCTTCCCATTTATAGAGACTTCCAGGACAGCTGAGAGGCAGTGACTGCTTCTCTCTTTTCACAGACTGAGAGCCATTCTGAAAAGGCGATATATTTTAAGCAATTGCTAGAAAGGCAGGGACACTGACAAGGAAAACGAGTAGGAAGCTGAAGGTCCTGAAGGTCCCTGCTGGCATAGGCACTCAACCTCCTACCAAAGGTGCCGGCAGAGGTTCCAGGGAGGTTGCAAGTACGGTCCACTCCCTGCCCACCACTGCAGAGAGTTCTGGCAAGCTGCACTCTGAGTGGGTGGAGCCAGCGGAGAGGGAAGTGGAGTCAGATTGAGCTCTCTGAGCATCAAGTCTAATCAGTTGTCAAGAGCTGTACCTGCCTGGCAGGGTGTGAGAATGGAAGGACACTGTGAATATGCCTGCTGTCCCCACAGGGCCACACCTGGAATGGTCCTCAGAAGCAGTAACCACAGCCTCCAGCTGTTGCAAACACAGTAAGTGCCAGGCAAGCCGCTTTCCTGGAAGGCTCTCTTTCTTTGGCTATAAAAGGTAGTACAGGCAGATCAGGAGGGGCTGGGAAGTTGGCTGTGCTGAGCCCAGAAATATGTGGCATCTCTTTTGACGTCTGGGACTATGGGGAACAAACACAGAAAAAGGACCCAAGTACGGGGGGGATCGTCAGTCTTGGACATGCCTCGGAAACAAGATGCTGGCTTCTATTGAGACCCATTCCTGGGGAAGGACCCCCACTTGAGGTAAAACCCAGACTCAGTGACATGAATTATGGGTTTAAAACAGAAAGATTTTTCTGGCCAGTGGCTTGTCTAAGAGATAATTGCTCATCATGTCCCCATCTGGTCAAGGGATGAGTCTGGAGGGGCTTTTGGCAGCCCAGATGGGTCTGTCAGCCTAACTCTGGACCTGAGAAAATAATTATCAACCCCCAAAGATCTGCTTTAAAGTGTTATTACTGCAGATAAATAAAGAAAGTGGATGCCTCTGCCTACCCCCTACCCTGCCCTGACTGCATCCCAAGGGACTGACTGACAGATTGGCCTGGGAGAATGGAGCCTGCAGGAACCAGGAGACCCCTGGATTGTGGTTCTCTATTCCTCTTCCCCCAAAGAGAAGCATCTAGACCCCTGCTGGAAGCAGTAATGACTGCCCACCTTTCCTAAGCAGAACTTCTTCTAGCTCCCTCCTCAAGACAACCTGGCCTCAGGAGTTCCAGTGTGAACCCAGACAGAATCCTTCCTTCAAAGAACTTCACTTGGGTGTACATCTCCGAAGCAGGTGGGGGCTGATGGGGGCCGGTGCCTCAGCCTTGCCCCAAGTCTCAACTAAAACAAAAGCAGAGATAATCTGCAATCTTGAATCAAGGCTCATCCTCTGCCCTCGAGTACTTTTAAATCTTTTTTTTTTTTTTCTTCTTCTTCTTAAGAGAAACTGTTTCTTTTATCTTTTGGTTCCTTCTGTACTCAGAATCACAGAGCTTAAAGCTTCTCAACTCAACTGAGAACTCTGGGCACCTCTTGGATTGATAAATAGAGCAGCTTTAAAATGCTGAGAACTGAAGACAGACCAACTGTGGCGAGAGAGAGTAAACACATCCATGCGTCAGTCAACCCTAGCAAGCTCCTCACTGAGATTACAAACTGTAGTTCCTGCCTGAGCCGGAGGATGCTCCTGCACTCTGGGGGGACCAGAACCACAAAGCAGCCTTCTCTGCTGCAGTTAGTCGTGCCCCCCAGCCAAAGAGTTAGGTGCCTGAGAGTCTTTTGGGGATCCTGTTTGGATGTTCTTAAGCATGACATATGCTGCCAGCATGTTCCCCACGGATTGGGTTTTGTGTTTGGAAATGTACCAAGAGAGAGAGGGACCAGTTTCATTCTTTCTTCTCTGGAGGGGGCTCTTCCCTTTGTCCCCCGAGTTCTCTGTGAGTAGGTGAAACTTGGCAGTGAAAGAATTGGGATTTTTCACAAAATAGAATGTGGTAATGACATCATTTGATAGAAAAATTTGAAAAACTTTTCCTATGAAAAATATATGCTTCCCCCATTCCCCTCCTGGACACAAACACACACACACCCAAATTGTTTTTATGAGAACCAATTAATAAATGCTAATTCATTCAGGCATATCTTCACTAAATTACTGTTTCATTTAATTGCAGGGGAATTTTCCATTACTAAACTCTCCCTTGCTGATTTTTTTTGCATTATTTATATATTTTTTTCAGTTTCACTAATAGTGAGGTTGGTATGCGATATTATCGGCTGTATGTCTTAAATTTCTTTCATTTAAGATGCTTCCTCATTCTTTCAACTCCACATAATCTGGGAGAAACATCATTAAAAGGAGACAAGATTTTATACATAAACGATGGAAACAGGGACTGGCTGTAATGAACCAGGAGCCTGTCTCCTCTGCGTGATTGTGTTCCTCTCCTTCCAGGCGCTGGAGTCTGGGTGCCTCCTCTTTGGATTAATGCGGGAATGTTTTCTGATGTCAGTAACTCACACATCTAACTATGAAAAGACCACACATGTAACTAGAGACAAGGATCACTGAGGCTTTAATAATAAAATAAAAATAATATCACTCAAGTTCTTTAATCAGTCCTCGGAGCATAATGTGTATTTTCTTGCTTTCTTCCCATGGAACTTAAATCGAAACTTTGATGCCCAGATGCCCAATATCGCAACCAACTGACTTCCAAAGATTCTGCTTTTTTTTTCAACATAGAAAAGTAGGGTTTGGGAGTAATAGTTACGGGTGGCAGGTGGTGTAGGGGCTGTGGTAGAGATTTTGTGTTCAAAAGTATATGTTTTGAGAGCAGGATTTTAATCTTCTTCTACTGAGTGACAAAGGTTCTGTGCACCTGGCTACCTTGTTTCTGAAATAAGTGCTTCTTTTTCTTCTCCAGACCACTCCCTCCTCCCTCCTCCCCTCTCCCATTGCCTCCCTTTCACTGTCTTTCTTTTTCCCTGTATTCTTTTCTTTCTCTGGAACAGGAACATGTTCTGGAGGATGTAAATGATTAAACTGTTTACACCAAGATTTAGGTATGAGGCAGCATGACACCATAAGTAAAGTTTCACCTTTATACCCAACTCCATCAATAATTAGAGAACGAGGGTGACCATGGGTCAATCTTTCCTACAATTAGCTCGAACGAAAAATGATTTCATTTATTCTGAGCATACCAAGTTCTATTGATTTTGCTTTTCATAAAAAATTAATTACAAAGCAGAGGAACCTGCTCCAAAATGAAGTTGGCATAGAAAGGGCTTGTGAATTTATCTGTGGGAACATATATGCCCATAAAATGTGCACCTCGTTAAAACTGGAGACGTGAAGCCATAAATAGAAAGTTTTGATATATTGTACACATATTGTACTATGTGCCCGCCTTTGAACCAAAATCTCTTAGTAATTAAAATCCCATGAGATTGATTTTTTTCTTGTTTCCTTCACTTTCTTTGTCCTCTTTAGCTAAATCAGGCAGAGACCTTTCGGGTGAAGACTGATAAAATTAATTAACTTCCCTTCCACCCCAAAAAAGTCCCAAATAAATGCTTCCAATAGACATCAAAAAAGTGTCAATTAGAAATAATTACTTCTTATCAATCAGTGGGGCAATTAAAGTGACAAAGCTTGAAAAGATACTTATCTTAAAACTAATTCACAAGGTAGCTAAATTATCTCCTAATTAACTTGAATTGTGGAGGGTAGGAGGGCAGAGCATCTTGAAACAAAGATGAATAGAGGAACCCCAATACCTCTATGCTCTTCCACACTATTTCTCCTCCCAAGACCTTCCTTCCAACCCAGGCAAGAAAGTCTGGGGAAAAAATATCTCCCCAAATGTATTTCTGTTTCTTTCCTCATTCTAAAACCAAGAGGAAGGACCAGGGCTTTGGATCTCTGTCAGGGAATTTGGAGGCATCAGTCCTCCCTGATCTTACTTCTCATTATACTACTTGAAGGGTTTATTTTCAGGGCCAGGGGGAGAGGACTGCTACAAGTTATTTCAAACCTAACTTTTAATGACTGCTTGCTTTTACTAGACTCTCCGCCTCATTGATACGGTACTATTTACATTTTAATACCTGCGTGGCCTTTATTATTTCTCATGCATCTTTTGAATATTTTAAAAAGGTTTTTGTTCTAAAAGATTTATTTCCCTGATGCAACAAAAATCTCAGCGGATGCTGACCTACGCAGGTTAGAATAATTCCCTCGAACGCTTCCTTTAGCAGAAAGTTATAGAAGACACTATGATCTCTGCAAAGCAAGATTAGCCCAGGATGAACCCAGAGTGAGCCGCGCGGGTCTGCGAGGCAGAAGCCGCACGGGAAACTTTCCTGGGCGTCTGGGATTATTGAAAAGGTACACTGGGCCTCGCTCTCACGAAAAGCCAAACAAACCAACGCTCTGGGGAAAATTTAAATGGGAGGTCTCCACGTACAGCGAACTCACAAATGGAGGTGCCTTAGGGGAATTGGGAAGCTGCTAGAACCTAAGAGAGAATGGGCTTATAAAAAAACAAGAGGGATCAGTTTATGAATTAGCTCTAAATATAGAGGACAGTGTCAAGTAAACTGATCAGAAAGATGAAGGTCTTGGGCTCAGATTTGCGGAGAGAGAAGCTTCAGGAAAAAGAGGGGACAGATTCCAATTATTTGACTGTTTTGGTCGATTTTCTTCTCCTCCTTCTTCTAGCATTTTAGACTACAGAAGAAAGTTCTGTTCTCCCTCCCACGTAGCTTTTATTTCTTTATTTGTTTTGGGAAGTGAGTAGAAGCCCCTTTGACTCCCCAAGAGAAAAATACCTGGTCGGGCCAGAGGCAGATAACTCCTCCCGGAAACCCAAAGGCAATATGCATCTGAGCTTATGAGAAAGCAGTGTCTCATTTTGGGGACACTGCTTTATTGATCAAAAATAAAGTAAAAGTAAATGGTGCCTTTTGTTTTTCCTTCTTTTAATCCCATTTATTCTAATGAGAGCCTACAAAATGAAAATTAAGCAGCGGTGGAGTAAAAACAATAAGCCAGCCGAAAGCTTGTGACATCGTGTTGTTTCTCTGCAAGGGTCACAGGGGAAGGGTCCCGCTCAGCCTGGTAAATTCGAGGTCCAGAGTACTTATTCCTCTTATCACCGCCCCGAAAGGTCAGGCGAAGGTCGAGGGGGACAGAACGAACCCCGGAGGCGAGCGAGTGTCTAGGATCTGCCGGGCGTGGAATTGAGCACCCGGTATCGCGCGCTTGGCCTTCCAGGATCGTCCAGATCCCAAGGTAGAGGCGACGTCTCACAGTACCCGGGTTTGGCTAAATACTAATGGGCTAAAACCATGTCCTGGCCTTAGAAACTGGTCTAGGAGAGCGCTCGGTTCCCAGGAGCAGACCGATAAGGGGTGCCAAGCAGTTCCGCCTGGTTCCCGACCTCGCCAAACCTGCGGCGCCCGGGAAGGGCAGCCAGGTCTCTACCCCGAGGTTCCAGAAGCTGCCCCGCGCCCGCAGGGGCGGGGGACCGTGATGTTCTGGCCCCACTTTCCGAAGGAAGTAGGGTACAGGGAGGGAGCATCCTGCTGACTCGTCTGCCTTTTCAGAACTAACCCGGGTGAAAAACCTTTCTGCGCCGCAGGGGTTGCCGGCTCCCTTCCTAGTAGAGCCTCAGCCCTAGGACCAGAGACTGCGCCGCACAGCCGGGTCCCGCGGCGCTCGCCGCTAAATAGAGATCTCAGCCGCGCGCCGCGCGCTATCCGACCCTCCTTATTATAACAAATGTCCCGTTTTTCGAGCGGGACTTCATATTCGCAGAGAATTCATCTGAAATATTGATTTCCTCTCACTTCGCCGGCCCAAATCGATAGCGATGCGCCCTGGCCCCATAAATCGCCTTCGCGGCCGCTGGCCGGGCTCCATCCATCACCGAGGGTCTAGCCGCGCCTTCGCCCGCTGTCTGCACTGGCTGCGCGTCTGGGTGGCCATGCCCACCGCGCCCAACAGCCCCGACCCTGGGTCTCCTTAACAATTCAGACCCCGCCCGGCTCCGACCCGGAATAGGGAGAGCAGGCACCATGGCCAAGGAGCTCGGGTGCTTTTGAAGGCCCTGGGTCCCGGGCGCAGGTGGGGAGGGGGGTTCAGATCAGGGGGCAGCTTAGTCCTCAAGAGAGAATGCCCCGCGCGCCGGTCCCCGCCTGCTATGTGCTGGGCAAGAAAGAATCCCAGAGCACCGGAGTGCACCCACCGGCTCCGGGCCTCCGACACAGACTCCTTTCCCTTTGGCTTGAGATGCCAGGGGCTCCCGATTCTGCTAGGGCAATCTCAGGCCAGGGACTGCGAGCACCCAGAGGGAAGGGTTTAGAGGTCGGGGGCAAGGAGCTTCAAGTCCGGCACTCGCGGGGCTCAGGGCCTCAGAACACGCAGGATGTTCACCCTAGTGGGCCGTGCAAGGCGGTCGTGGGACGCAAAGGACAACCCTGGTGACCCCATAGAGAACCCCTCACCGCTCTGTGTTGTCCGCAGAAACCAAGGCCCTAGGGGGCGGCTCAGTGGGGCCGAAGGAGACCAGAGAACAGTGGGGCGGCCCCAGCGGAAAGCCAGGCCCGAGGCGTCCTCAGTTGCGACCCCACGCAGGTGGGTCCCGCAAACCCCAAGCGTAAGCTGCCAAGCCCCACCGACCCGAGCGCACGCACGGACGCACGGCGGCGCGGGGGCTTGGAGGTCCTAGCCGCACCGCGTCCTTACCGGATCTGATGGAGTTGTGAGGCATGGCCGGGGAGTCGCTCTCAGCCTGCCGAACACTCGGGGCTTCCTTCACGCAGGTCCCAGCGGTAACCGCCGCCACGCCGCTGCCCTGCACAGACCCAGGGGAAGGGACACAAAATTCAATGCTGTTAACCTTAGAACCCCCGGCCCCCCCCCC
>JAJEJO010022586.1:0-16023 GCA_020662805.1 Glaucomys volans | reverse complement strand
TGTGTGTGTGTGTGTGTGTGTGTGTGTGTGTGTGTGTGTGTGTTAGGGGGAGGGTACTGGAGAGAGAACCCAGGGTCTCACATGTGATAGACACAAGCTCTACCAATAAGCCACAACCTCAGCTCTTCCTGAGTTTTAAAAGGACGCACAGCCTGTCTGTCATTAACCCCTTCTTCAATCCTACTCTAATTTGTCCTCCCTTACACTTCTACCCTACCCACCTTAGGGTGTAGACAGGGCTGCTACTAGGATTAGCAGCTGGAAGCTCCCATGGGGTCGCATGGACAAACAAGATCTTGTGCCTCTGAGCCCACATTTCAATCATCTGCGAACTGGAGGCAAAGACAAGTATCTGCCAGTTAGTCCCATCCAAGCCCTACCAGATTCTATGGAGGCATATGGCTCCTTCTGATCAGCAAGGAGAAAGCATAGCATTCATAAGCAGAAGTAGGGAATGAGTCTCAGAAACAGGTTGTAAAAAAGGCTTCTTTATTGAGAGCAGCGAGTGTAAAAAAACAAAAACAAAACAAAAACAAAACCACAAAACAAACAAACAACAACAACAACGATAAAAATGTGAGGCAGGGGTGGCCCACCCCACCATTTCCTCCAGGGCCCACCCTTACCTCCCATGCCCACCCACCCCACGCTGCAATTACATACAAAAGCCGCCCGTGGTGCATACAAAAAGGGCGGTTATATAGTGTCAAAAGCTCCTGAAAACTCCTTCATCTGCCAGGCACTTAGGATGAGGAAAGGAGAGAATGGTTGGGGGAAGACATAGGTCTGGGTTAGTGTGCACAAGCTCACAGCGGGGAAGACTCACTTGCTGTGTCCTCCACAGTCCTGGTCTAGATCCCTAGGTGGGAACTATGGGCCAAAGGCCCCTTGGCCCCATATGCCCAGAGCTAGCCTGGAACTTGAGTATATTATGGAATCTCCCCAAACCCAGCTCACCCCCAGCCTAGCTCTCCCCAGGCAAAGTTGGCAGATGAGTGGCAGAGCTGGACTTAGTCAAAGGGAGAAGTTGCAGGCCAGAAATAGGGGTTACCTGAGGTACCCACACTGTCCCTCATGAAGGAAGGGGTGACAGAGAAAGCTGCTCAGCCCAAGGCCCTAGTCACCCCGTCTGGGTCTGAATCAGCCTCCCTAAGGGCTGAGAGTGAGGAGATAGAAGAGGGAAGCCTGGGCACTGCCCAGACCTCAGCAATGCCTGCTGTGCATGGGCAGGAACCCCAGGGCCCAGAAGGACAGGGATCTTGCCCATCATGCTGCAGGCTCCCCTCAAGAGGTGTCCTCTTCCCTGCCCATGCCATCCTGAGGCACAGCCCGCTGGGTTCCCTCCTCATGGCTTGCTATCTGCAGGGCTGTCTCCCAAGGTGTTGGCGATCTCGCTGAAGGAGGGCCGGTCCTTGGGGCTGAGGGCCCAGCAGCGCTGCATCAGCCGGTAGAGCTTGGAAGGGCAACCCTCAGGCTGAGGGAGTCTAGCCTTCCCAGCCTGCAAATCTGCAGGGGAAAAGGTAGGTGAAGTGTTAGGCAAAACACTTAACAACCTATCCAATACTTTGTGAGGCCCATAGTTCTCACAAGCAGTCACATGAGGATGACTCCAGGAATGCTAACCAATGATGTGTGGACCGTGACTCAAGAAAGTATCCTGCAAGTTCTGTGGGAGCTTAAGTGGTTTGATGGACACCCAACACTGCAGCTGGAGCAGGAGTTGGAGACAAGAGCTATTTGCCAACCAGCACAAAAGTATTTTAGTATTTTAACCACTGGAGTAGTCCTATCTGTATATTTGCTAAATACCAATCCTAAGAGGTGGGCTGAACCATGCTGGGGCCTTAAGCAAGCTCTCCAAGAGGTGGAGGGCATCTGGAATCATCCCTTGGGAATATAGCTGCCTACCTGCCAGAACTTCATCATCTGCCTGACCACCATGGGGCATCTCTCCATTGGTGAACACTTCCCACATCAGCACACCAAAGGCCCAGACATCTGACTTGGTGGAGAAGTCGCCTTCCAGGATGGCCTCAGGGGACATCCAGCGAAGGGGCACCCAGGCCTGGCGGAAGTGGTAGTACTCACTGCAGGATAGAAGCAACACGAGAAGCATGGTGGGGTGGGGTCAAGACCTTGAGTCCCAGCCTCATGCCATGTCTGGGACTCCTCCTTGGGCTGGGGTCCGGCATTTCTCCTTCAAGGCACACAGAGAAATTGATAATACACATGCTGACCATAAGGGTACACTGGGTCAATTCTGGAGACATCCACATGGGGTCTGATGTTTTAAAAATTCCATTAAAATAACGTTTTGCCTAAATGTTAACAGAAAAGAAAACTAATAATCATACATACTTTCTGTAATGGCTTCAAAAAATGTGAAAAAGAAGAATTCATTAGGGTTGGGGTTGTAGCTCAGTGGTAGAGCACTTGCCTATCATGTATGAGGCACTGGGTTCCATTCTTAGCACTACATATTAATAAATAAAATAAAGGTCCATTAACAACTAAAAAAATATTTAAAAAAAGAAAATGTCTTAAAAAAAAAACAAAACTCATTAAATGGAAAGAGTTTTATTAGTGATAAACCAACCATGACCAAAGCAACAGTCAGATGAACTGGGGTGACTTAGAACTGGGTGACTCAAGGGGAGGTTCCCAGAAGGCGCCACCTAGTATGTGTAAGCACTCCAGAGCCATCTCTGCCCACAAGGCTGAGCTTTGAGTCTTAGCCTTCAAAATAATAACTACTGAATTCAGGAAGTTACAGAGGATGCCATATGAATAGCTACACTACATAAAAACTGTTAAACAGTTTGCCTAGTTATAACAACAAAAAGGTCATCATTCTTTGTCACTACAGAAATTTATAACCACCAGGGACCACTGCTGGGAAGCCTGATGCACCTTCAGATATAGGATGGAAAGGCTCTTTTCCCTACCATGCCTCCCTGCTTTGGACTGAGCAGTCCCACACATCCCCAAATTTCATCTACCCTCTGCCCATCACCCTCTGGGAAGAAGTGCAGAGCCCCCACTCCATCTAGGCCCTTCTACCTGTTGTACACGTCCTTGCTGAGACCCAAGGCTGACACCTTCACCTGTCTTTGGGCACTGATCAAGCAGTTGCGAGCAGCCAAGTCCTTGTGCACAAAGCGGTTGTTGGACAGGTGCTCCATGCCCAGGGCCACCTGGGTGCACAGGGCCACCTGGAGAGAAAATAAGGGCCTGTTAGAACAGTCTAGCTCTAGCGTTTAAGGTGACCACCCTTGACACAACCCTTGCTGGGGTCAATGCTATTGGAGTGCTGCTTAGGAAGCCCAACAACACAATAACCTCAGCTTCCTTCTCTATAAAATGGGGATAATGCAGTACCTGCTTCACTGGGTTGCTGGAAGGCTGAATTAAATGAAACAATGTGCTTAGCATCATTCTGACACACAGCAAGTGTGAGACTGGGTGAGTGGCACATGGGGTTTGAGCACACAGAGTAACCATTCGTTGAGTGAAAAATAACTGGACAGTAATACCAGCTTATATCTTTAGAGGTTACTTCTTTTACTTTAAAAGTATGTATTTTGTATTAGTTTGTGTAAAAAACTCTGTGCATGCATGTGTGTGTGTGTGTGTGTGTGTATGAATACAGACTGGGTGGCTCCCTGGAGTCTAGGGAATAAAGAGGTCCAGGGAATAAAGAGGCAGGTAAACTTTTGGCTTATATTTTTTAGACTGGGGTGGGGAGGCAGAGGGGGAACAAATCAACAGTGCTAGCACCCCAGAAACCCCCAAGGATTCCTTCCCAATGCCACATTCTCCCCCATCACTAGCCAGGCATGGTGGTGCATGCCTGTGATCCCAGCAACTCGGGAGGCTGAGGCAGGAGGATTGCAGGTTCAAGGTTAGCCTCAGCAACTTAGTGAGACTTTATCTCAAATAAAAAAGACTGGAGATGTAGCTCAGTGGTTGATTGTTCAATCCTCAGTACTACCAAAAGAAAAAAGAAGTGATCCCTGTGACCTGTGGAAATTACTGAACAAGTTACTGGCCAGCTACGTGTTCTTCAGGCCTACAGATTCACTCTGAGGATCCCTAAAGGAGAAGTCACCCACTGCATAATGAAATCATGGAGGGATGAAGGACACTGCGAGTCACCAGTGTAACTGGAGATCAAGGAAATACAAACCAAGACCCAGTGACACATCACTTTACACACATCCGATTGCGCCTGTCTTCAAATTATCTCAAACGGTTCAGAAATAAATGCATAAAAATAATATGTATGTATGTATGTATGTATGCATGTGTATGTGTGGAGAGGGGGGGGGGAGGGAGGGAGGGAGGGAGAGAGGGAGGGAGAGAGAGAGAGAGAGAGGGAGAGGATGATAAATGGGGCAAAATGTAAACAATTGAATTTGGATATAGGTTTGTAAGAGATTCTTGAACTGTTCTTACTCTGTTTTACATCTTTTTTGTAACACCCAATGGAAAAGCACACATCTGTGTACAAATAGAAGTTATAGATTTTCTATTAGCAAATTAGATCCTTTTGTGGATCAATAATGAGACTATGTTATGGATTAACCAAGGATTATTTATGGTTAATCGGATTCTACACTTCTGAGGTTAAAAAAGAAAAAAAAAGGGAATGGGAGTGATAGGGGGCTGCTACCCAGTCGCTTCATGCAGGTGAGAGGGCAACCTTTCGGGGTAAAGGAAGGTCTGGGGGTGTATGCAGCTCAGTGACGGAGCACGTACTTAGCATGCTGAAGGCCTTGGGCTCCATCCCCACCACTGCAATAAATAAACAAGCAAATAAATAAGAGGCAAGGGGAAGGACACTTGCTGAGTACATACCCTGTGTCAGGCCCTGTGCGAGGCCAGCTGCCTTTCCTCATGTGTACTCTGAGGCAGGGCTCATCCTCAGCTTTGCCCAGGGTCCACAGACAGGCTTTATACAGAGCCCAGCGTCAAGACCACAGCTACCTCTCCTGGGTCACTTCACTGGTGAGGAGCTGGCTGCCCACCATTACTAAACAGGCCCTTTGGTTTCCCTTCACCAGATTGGCTCCCAGGGTTACAGGCAGGCCTGCAGAGGAGCAGAGCCCGTGTGAGAGGTATCATTCCAAAGTGCCTCTTAGCCTTCTTGTACTTTGGCTAGTGATATCCCTGTGGGCCTCCACTGGTGGTTTACTAACTACAGTAACAGCCTGTTCATATGTTATGAAATCAATTTACTAAATTTTAACCAGCATTAAAAAAAAAAGAAAAAGAAAAAAGGAATAGAAAACATCAGCACATCACCAAGTGGCTATCTAAATTTAAGTTAATTGAAACTTCATAAGATTTAAAATTCAATTCCTCCATCACTTTAGCCACATTCTAGGTCCTCAGTAGCCACATGGGGCCAGTGCTGACCATTTTGGCCAGGAGAGATATGGAATATTCTGTCATTGTAGGGGGCTCTATTAGCACTGATCGAAACCACCACCAGATTGAACCTTGCTACACAGCCATGTGTTGCCTGACACTGCATCAACATGGAAGTGCCGAACAAATGATGCCACCAGAACTGGGGAAAAAGAGGGAGGAAAAAAAATCTCATTTTGATATATTTCTTTATCAAAGAGAAGACACCAAATCTCTGGATAGCTTCCAAGCAGCAGAGGGTTAAAGAGGGGCCAGGTGGACAGTTTGCAAGATTACTGAGCACCTCTGGGTACAGCGTGCTGCACTAGGTCTCCAGGGGAAAATAGAAGCCATGTCCCCCATATGATCCCTGGAAGACCATTCTCAGAATGTCCCAAGTGCCTCTGGTGGTATAAAAGGGCATAATGATCAGTGGTCATCATAAACAAGGCTAACTCTGCTTCAGGCATCAAAACCCCAGGCCACTGTGCTATCCGTAAGTGACCCACAACCACTTTGGTAATGTGTCCTCCTCAGACTTGCAGTTCCCCTCAGCCTGCTCTCTCTGATCTGGCTCACAAGCTAAATAATCTGCTGCAAGTAAAGAGAAACAGAAGAATGGACCTGGCATGGTGACTAACTTGCTGTCTCTCCAGAGCCAGTGCTTCTGGAAATACTGGCTAAGTGAGGACAGTAAAAGGGAATTCTGTTATACCCAAGCCAATAAAGTGTTTCCTTGCTGGGCAAGATGCCACCAGATGGCCACTGAATTAATGGTCAAATACTGTTATAAAGCCCTGTTCTTTGGTAAAGACCAGAGACCCACCCTTTCCTTTCCAACTTTAACACTCAGAGGGTTTGCCCAAGTCCCGGCTAACCCACTGTGACTACTGAGCTCTTCCCACAATGGATTTTCTGTTTCTGCCAAAGCTCTGACTGGATAAAGCACAGACCTCCAGGTGTGCTACACTGAACTTCTGCTCCTCCTAGCTGGATAGTAGGTGATCCACAGAGCAAGCATAGATCATTTCTCTGGCTGCTGTTTGTCCTCTGTCCTCATCTTATCAGCTACTCTAAAACAAGCCTTACTTACAATTGTGCCAACTCCCAGGACCATGTCTTTCATTTCTATGGCTACCCACAGCTGTCTTGAAATTCTCCTAGGGCTCTACTCAGCCCACTCACCTTCATTCCAACGCCAGCTGGCCAGGGAATAGCCAGCCCACCACCACACCTTCCTCTAAAACCTTGATTTTTCGTCCTTCCATTCATTCCTGCAGGCCTTAGCAATATGGACTAAGATGTAGCCCACTACATTATTTTTATTTTATTTTATTTTGCAGGGGAAGGTATCGGGGATTGAATGCACAGGCACTCAACCACTGAGCCACATTCCCAGCCCTACTTTGTATTTTATTTACAAGGTCTCACCCGAGTGAGACTTTTTTGCATAGGTGCCTCACTGTTGCTGACGCTGGCTTTGAACTTGCACTTCTCCTGCCTTAGCCTACCGAGCCACTGGGATTACAGGCATGTGCCACGGCGCCCAGCTTCACTACATGATTAGCAGAAGGAAATACCTAAAAAGTTTTAGTACATCATTTCTTTTCTTTTCTTTTTTTTTTTTTTTTTGTGGTGCTGGGGATTGAACCCAGGGCCTTGTGCTTGCGAGGCAAGCGCTCTGCCAACTGAGCTATATCCCCAGCCCTAGTACATTGTTTCTAAGAATTTTCATTTTTATGGGCTTCCCAAAAGCAGTGCTTTCCAGATAGCTCATCAAGACCCACGTGGGTCTTGAAAACAGTTTTGTAAGTTTAAAAGAAAAAGAAAAAAAGAAAAAAGCTGGGCCTAGTGGCACACACCTATAATCCTAGCAGCTGGGGATGCTGAGGCAGGAAAATTGCAAGTTTTTTGTTTTGGTTTGGTTTGTTTTTTAATATTTTGTTTTAGTTGTAGGTGGACACAATACCTTTATGTTATTTTTATGTGGTGCTGAGGATCAAACCCAGGGCCTCACACATGCTAGGTGAGTGTTCTATCATTGAGCCACAACCCCAGCCCCAGAAAATTGCAAGTTTGAGGCCAGCCTCAGCAACTCAGCAAGGCCCTAACCAACTTGGTGAGACCCTATCTGAAAATGAAAACAAATAAAGAAAAAGGGCTGGGGGATATAGCTCATTGGTAAAGCATCTCTGGGTTCAATCCCCAACACCACAATAAATAAATAATAAACAAACAAACAAACAAACAAACAACAAACAAACAAAAGAAAGAAAAAAGAACAGGATAGCACATACAAGTACATCAAAGATAGTGCTGTGAAAGTTTAATTTTAGCTATACATATGTGAATGCTTTTGTGCATGTGTGGAAGGGTGTATGTGCTGGATCATGAGTAAAATTCATTTCTTACAGCAAATCCCGATCAAAAAACATTTCAAAGCCACTGGTCTCCAGCAGAGCTCCTCAAAAAAATATTTTTTTTTGATGCTAGGGCCTTCAGTACTCAGGTTAAGCACTTAAGAATCTGCTGCAGAGGATGGGGTTGTAGATCAGTGGTAAAGCATATGTTTAGCATGCAAAGACCTGGGTTCAATCTCCCTGCACCTAAATAAATACATTAATTAAAAAAAATAAATCAGTTGAAGAGATTATTTCAAAGATTCAGGCCCTACTCACAAGTACTCTGATTTCCTCATTCTTAGGTATAGTCTAGAAAAATTTTAAGACAATGCCCCAGAGGATCACTGCATTCAAGCGATCCTCCTGCCTCAGACTTCCCCCAGTAGCTGGGGTTCAGGTATGTGCTTGAATGTAATAAGCTCAGTGAAATTTGCTTTTATTTTCTTTCTCTTTTTCTTTTTGGTACCAGGGATTGAACCCTGGAGCCCTCTACCAGTAAGCTACAGCTCCAGTCCTTTCTATTTTTTTATTTTGAGATAGGGTCTTGCTAAGTTGCCGAGAATGGACTCAAATTTGCCATCTTCCTCCCTTGACCTGAATTGCTGGGATTATAGGCATGTGCCACCATACCCCACTGAAATCTTCATTTTTGAAAAGCAAAAATGATCTGAAACGGAATACTGTCCTCAGAAAGTGTGGAACTCAACTTATTGAAGCTCCCTCATCAAATTCAAAATACTATAGAAAAAAAAAAAAAAAGCAGGGGGGAGATGTTTACCTAAGGTGGTGATAACTCTCAAAGAGTTCCTTGGGTCACTTGACAGAGGTAACTGACTTCCGGTCAGCCTACCTCCTTGACCCAGACACAGAAACCTACCTTGATCCCCTCCCTCCTGAAGCCATCATTCCCTTCCTGCCATTCAACTACTTCCTGTCCTTGAGAACTGGACTCAAATGGCTTTTTCTACCAGGAAACCTTTGTTAATCACAGCTGTCTGTCCACCTGAAGGACTCAGTTGTCATCAACATCTCTCATTGATGCCTCCCACTCACTTCCGAGTGGTACCTCAAGTCCCTGGGTCTGTAATGCCAGGCTTATTTACCTAATCTCCCCCACTAGATCCTCAGTGCTTGAGGGCAGGATGCCCAGTCACAGAAGGGCCAACTACACTCAGAGCCTGGGGAAACCCACTTGGGCTCACTGCAGGCAAACAGGTGTCTGGTTCCAAGGAAAGCTCCTGCCCCAAAGGCAGGGCCAGAGCTGCTTTCTATGTGACGTCAACATGAGAATACGAGGCTATTTTCAGGCTCCCTAGAGGGGCAAGTCCCTTTACCTTCCTAAGTCTCAGATTCTTCCTCCACAAAATGGGAATAATAACATATGTTTCAGGGGACAACAGTGATGATTAAGATAACACATATGAAGTACTTACCATGGTGCCTGACCCTTAGGGAGTACTGAATAAACAGCACCTCTGTTACTATTCTGCCCTTGCTCTTGGCCCACTCTTAGGACCTTTCTCCCCACCTCCTCACCTTCTGCTTTGTGCTGAGGGGCTGTGACTTCAACTTCTCATCCTTGCTCTTGGAAATCCTCAGGAACTGTTTGAGGTCCCCCTAAGGGAAAAGCCAAGCATCTGTCAGGGCAGAGCCCAACTATGGGCTCTAACGCAGTAAACTAAGCAGGCACTGGCAGAGTTCCTGCCTAGGGAGATGGTAAGAAGCCCTGACCTGAAGTTTCTCCCAGCCTGCAACCCTCCTATGGGCAAAGTTCACCAGAAATGTGGGAATTAAAAATCACATAGGATGTACCTTCTAAAAGCTTTGTCAGAAAAGGAGGAAAGTTGTCCTTCCTACCCTAACAAAGCTTCTACCCTTAGGGAGCCAAGATGAAAACATAGACCCTACCCTGTCCTCATAGATCCTTGAGAAGAAACCCCTGTCTTACAGGGGTTTATAATCTAATAGACAAAAATCAACACGGAGAACACGAGCAGCCAAAACACACAAAGCACTTATAAGTACTTGTTAATGGACAGACTGAGAATGCTCCTGCCCCTGCCCCTGCCCACTCCAGAGCTGGGAGACTTGACAAGCAGTAGTTTGAGGACCAAGGGGATCAGGGACTAGAGCAACTGGGGAACGAAAGAAGGGGCAGCTCTGGGAAGGACAACCTGGATGGAAAGGAGAAGGCTGATGATGGCAGAGCTAACACTCATGCCATGAGAGGAACTGGGGAGGCAGAAGGGAAGAAGAGAAGGAAGGAGAAAGAAAAGGAGGGAAGGGGTGAGGGAAGGAAGGGAAGGAGGAAGAAAGGCCGGCCACCTGGTCAGCCTGGTCTGACAAGTTTATTCTCAAGGGGTAACAAGCCCTGGGGGGAAAAAATGTAACAAAGAAGATCAGAATCAGGAAAGTTCACCCAGAAGATATCCATTCAGAGTGTGAGGCCCCAGGAAAGATGGGGTGCTGGTAAAGGACAGGCAGGTGTTGGAAAGCTGGGAGGGCAGGGAGCAGAGGTGACAGCAGCAGGTGGGCAGAGGATAAGACCTCCAAGGTGTCCCTGCCCCCATCTCTGCTAGCATACCAGGTCCACATACTCCAGCACCATGTAGTGGGGCTCAGCCTCCCGGCACAGCCCCAGGAGCCGCACCACATTGGCATGATTCAGCTTCCCGAACATCTCAAATTCCCTCCGGAAGTCCAGTTGCTGCTGCTCATCCTTGCTCTGCAGACTCTTCACAAGCACCAGGGTCTCTGCCACACCCTCTTCCAAGCCCTGTGCCTTCGCCAGGAACACCTCCCCAAACTCGCTCTTCCCTGTGGGTACAGATCTGGGTCAGTCAGCTGCCTTCACCCAAACAGAGGAAACTGCTCGCTTGGGGAGGGGCCTATGGCCTCACATACAGTGGGGAGTCTCTGCTGTACCCCGTTACCCTGGTGGGCACTACCTGGTTCTGCAGTAGGACCACCCCTCTCCCTGGGATTTAGGGACTCTAAGAGTAAAATAAAATGGTTGGACTGATAACATTTTCTAAAAGGTGAATTGCCTAAGAATTGTTGGTGGATTATGATGAACATATCTTAATAGTTACATGTTTTAAAGTATGTTAGAAAAAAAATCAACTAGTACAAACCCATAATTTCTCACGTTTTTTCCTATAATCAAGTTAACTTCAGTTCATTTGTTTGTTTTCTCAGTACTGGGGATTGAACCCAGGGGTGCTCTACTACTGAGCTACTCCCCAGTCTTTTTTATTTTTTTATTTTGAGATGGGGTCTCACTAAGTTGCTGAGGTTGGCCTTAATCTTGTGATCCTCCTGCCTTGGCCTCCAAGTAACTGGGATTATAGGTGTGTGCCACCACATCCAAAGAGTCAATTTAATGAAAAAAATCAAGGAAATAATACCATAGGCATGACACAATCTGTGTGGAGCTATGGCTAATACACAGGGGACACCCTGGACAAGACCTCTACCTCTACCTCTACCTATGCACATCTCTTTTGTGCTAGATTTCAGAGACATCAGGGCCACCACCAGGCCATTGCCAAGGCTCAAGACAGGACTGGTGACCTGTGGTGAAGCAGGAGCAGCTGTAGCTAAGGCAACATACCCAGTGTGGTGATGGGCTGCAGGCTGGCCCGTGGAAAGTGCATCTTATCAGTTGTGCTATGACGCTTGTTGGTGGCTGCAGAGCCGGAGCCCAAGCTAGTCAAGGCCACTTCCTCCTGGATCTCTGCTGAAGTTTGCCCATTCTGCAAAGGCCCACCTGGAAACATGGGATATAGGGGAGTGTCAGGTCTCACCAGCTACCATGGGGACCTCATATCTTTCCCTGTTTCCTTGCTTGCCAAGTGGGGCCAATGACTTTGTTCCATGCAAAAGGGGTAATGCCACTGACAAATTGATGAGGCTGGGAGAAGAAGCAGGGACAGGTTTCCCTTAGTATATGACCACTTATTGAGGTAGCTGATTACAATCTCTGAAATGAGCACACTATGGAAGTCTGAACCACCAGTCCCTGAACACCATATCTATAGCAGGGCTTTTCTGTTCATGGGGTTATGGGCATGACCCTAACAGGTACAAGGAAATCACAATAAGGGAAACCCAAGCCCTGCTCTGAATATTTAAGCTGATAGGAGACTCAGCAATGACCCTAGGGGAAGTGGGTAGGAAGACAGAGACAGAGATTGCCCTTGGGGGAACTGTCAGACATGGGGGAGAAAAGATGTGCTATAGAAACATGCATGCATATATTAATTGTATTTGTCATTTCATGCTGGGAGACATCTGGGAAATAGGCAGTGGCCAAGAGGCTCCAATGAGGAAGTCTTGAGCAAAGCTATTCAGAAGCCAAGGCCCTGGGAACAGGCCAACACCAGCTTCCAGCTAGGGATGGGACTGTCCCAGTTCCACACCTGGACCTGGCTACCCCTTTCCCGCAGTGCTAGGCTCTCTCCTCTGTGGCTGTGGAGGGGTCCACCTCCAGTGGTCCTCACCATTCAGGCACTCCATCTCTGGCTCCTCGCCCTCAGGCTGCTTCTGTAGACGCTTGGCTTTGCAGCGTTTCTTGCAGTAGAACATGAGGCCCAGCACCGCGATGATGTAGGCCACAGCAGCACCCACCGACAGCCCAATGGTCTGGATCATCTTGTAGGGAGGAGGGCTGCCTGGGCCCTCTGAATCCTCCAGCACGGGCTTGTCTAGAGACACACAGATGGGTCTGGACAGGGGCTACTGAAGCAAACCAAGCCCCGCTTCTCTACTAAACCATCCCATCTCACACTAATGACAACTTCCAGATACTTCTTGGCCTAATCAAGGCAGAGAAGCAGGGGAAGGTCACTACCTTCACTGACTTTAAAAAGGGCCAGCAGGTCCTTGTGTCCACTGAGGTCACTGAAGCTTGGAAGAAGATGAGCCCAGTGATTCCCAAACTGGCTGTGCATCAGAACCCAAGACAGGACATATATGAAAACACCTCTCAGGGTGCCACAGGGCCAGATCTGTGCACCACAAATCCACATAATTAACAAGCTTCCTAAGTGACTTGACACTGTGAGCAAGTCCTGAAGAGGAACATTTGGAAGCTTCCAATTTAGAATCCTAGTCATGGCCTAGTAACAGCAGGGGTCTCAAATAAGCCTATCTGTAGAAGGGATCTACTAGTCTAGGGGTAGACTAGGGCTTTCAATGGCATATGGAGAGAGTTCCCAGGAATCAACAGCTGAACTGACGGTGAGAGGTCAAAGGGGAGTCCATAAAGGATCCCTCAATTCTCCCATGTACCCCAACAGCTTCAACCAAGGGCCTGACTGCTTCATTTTCATCCATTTAAGCTTCCACATAATATACTGTTTAAAAAACAGAGGGAACTACCTCCTCCGAGGGCATAGCGCTAGTTAGCAGGAGAAGTCTGGTTCAAGGCCTTTTTTTTGTTTTGTTTTTTTGTGGTGCTGGGGATTGAACCCATGGCCTTGTGCTTGCGAGGCAGGCACTCTACCAACTGAGCTATATCCCCAGCCCTTGGTTCAAGGCCTTTTTACCTGATGCATCATCCTCTAGTCCTGCAGGCCAAAGTCACCTTGTCCTACTGCATCCTGACCTGATCCCCTCCCCACCCACTAGGTAATTGTGTGGCTGCTGCAAAGACCAGGAAGAAGCATTTTAGGAAGAGGACACTCCCCATCTACCCAACATACACATACCAGCTGTGGAATGTTAAATGAAAGACAGTGCTGCTCCTACGCAAGGAATCTAATGGGCAGTGGCACAGTGGAGGGGACACAGTTTGAGTCTCCTCCCCCACAACAAAAAGGGTGCCTTCTGTGTGTAGGAGCTGATGAGAAAGAAGCCTGGCTGCACCACTTCCTGTGCAAGACACCCCCCAGGCAGTACCCACGACGTAGAGGGGGGCCTCTGTGTGTTTGATGTTGCAGCTGTTGCCTGCAATGCAGGTGTAGCGGCCTGAGTCCTCAGGGGCCACATTGTGGATCACAAGGGAGCCATTCTGGAAGATGTGCATCCTGTCAAAAGAGAACCACAGCACTGCCCACCTGGCCAGCTTCTGAGCCAGAACTGGAGAAGAGGCAAAGTGGGTGTGGAGGGAAGGATGCCATACCTGGGTTCTAGTTTGGTGGGATCCAGGATGCGGTCTTTGCCCTTCCACTGAATGAGTGGCTTGGGGTCCCCCTGGGCCTCACACCGCAGCAGGGCTGTGTGGCCCTGGTACACAGTCGTGCGCTCTGGCTCCACCTTGAAGGTGATGAAAACTGGATGGGAAGAGACCAGCAGGAGATAGGATGAGCAGAAGGGCCAATAGGGTACAGCTGTGACCCCCACCCTGAGGCCTGCCAGCCCTGACCCCCGGGGCCCTGACATGGTCACACCTGCCACAGTAAGCTGGACGTGTGCACGGATCTGGCCCTGTGGTCCATTGGAGGCAATGCAAGTGTAATTTCCAGCATCATCTCTGGTCACCCGGGCAAAGTGCAAGGTACCAGCATTGTCAGTCACCCATTCTGGGAGGCTGCTCCCATCTGCAGGGAAAAGGAAGGGACATTATGGGATGGACCACAATTACAATGGGTAGCTGGCAATGCCCTCAGTCACCCACCTGTACTCAAAAACAAGCCATCAGGGGTTGGAGTTGTGGCTCAGTGGTAAGAGCGCTTGCCTAACATGTATAAGACCCCGGGTTTGAGCACAGCATACAAATAAAAATAAATGAATAAATAAATAAATAAATAAATAAATAAATAAATAAATAAAGGCCTATCAAAAACTAAACAAATATTAAAAAAAAAAAAAAAATAACAAGCCATCACTCCTTACGACCCTAAGACAAAATCCAAACTTCTGGTCAGGCGTGGTAGCACACACCTATAATCCCAGCAACTTGAAAGGCTAAGGCAGGAGGATCACAAATTCAAAGCCAGCCTCAGCAACTTAACAAGGCCCTAAGCAATGCAGTGAGACCCTAGCTCTAAATGAAATATAAAAAAGGCCTGGGGATGTGGCTCAGTGGTCAAGTGTTCCCTGGTACCAAAAAAAAAAAAAAAAAAAAAAAGTTCAAACTCCTGAGTCAGGTGTTGAAAGTCCTCATTATTTCTTTTCCGATTACCAGTCTCACCTTCTCTTACTGCCCATGCAACATTCCACTTCTGCCAAAAGACTTCTAAGTGGAACAAAGATTAGTCTTGTTCTCATCTCACTGGCTGTCACTCCTCACTCCTAGAAGCAACTCACTTCTGTTCGCTGCTATTATCCCAGCCTCCAGATTCATCTGGAGTCCCACATCCTCCAGAACCTACAACCCTACTCTCACTCCCACTGTTGGTGGGAATGTGAAAACTGGTCCAGGGTGCAGTGGTGTGTGCCAATAATCTCAGTGACTTGGGAGCCTAAAACAGGAGGATCAAAAGTATAAGACCAGCCTAAGTAAATTACAGAGGCCCTAAGCAATTTAGTGAGACCTAGTCTCAAAAGAAAAAATAAAAATAAAAAGGGTTGTGGATGTGGTTCAGTGGCTCAGTGTCTAAGCGCCCTTGGATTCAATTATTGGTGCCAAAAATATAAAATAGCTAGGCACACACCTAAGCTTGCAGCTATTTGGGAGGCCGAGGGAGGAGGATTGCAAGTTCGAGGTCAGTCTCAGCAACTTAGTGAGGCCTTAAGCAACTTAGCAAGACCCTGTCTCAAAATAAAAATAAAAAGGGCAGTGGATGTGGCTCAGTTGTTAAGCACACCTGGGTTCAATCTCCAGTAGAAAACAAAACAAAACTGATTCATCCCTTTAAAAACATAATTTGGCAACTCATATCAAAGGTTTTGTAAAAATGTTCATTCCCCCTGCTTTTTTTTTTTTCCTCTCAGTACTGGGGATAGAACCCATGGCCTTCTACCACTGAGCTATGTTGCCAGCCCTTGTTATTTTGAGACAGGGTCTTGCTAACTTACTGAAGATGGCCTCAAACTGTGATCCTCCTGCCTCAGCCTCCCACATAGCTGGGCTTACAGGTTTTCACCACCACGCCCAGCTGTTCATACCCTTTTTTTTTTTTTTTTTTGTACATGGACACAATGCCTTTATTTATTTTTATGTGGTGCTGAGGACTGAACTCAGTGTCTCCCACATGCTAGGCAAGCACTCTACCACTGAGCCAGAACCCCAGCCCTGTTCATACCCTTTTATACATAATGATTCCAT
>JAJEJO010022537.1:0-18909 GCA_020662805.1 Glaucomys volans | reverse complement strand
TTCCATCCTCCAGGATCCTACTTGGCCAGTTCCTCTGTCCACAGAGGCCCTGGCCCAATATAGCTCTGTCAAGCGCTTTGGACCAGGCATGATGGGGCATGCCTATCATTGCAGCCACTCAGGAGGCTGAGGCCTGAGGATCAAGAGCTTGAGGTCAGCCTGGGCAATTTAGCCAGAACCTGTCAACTTTGTACTACAGAAAGTACCTCTTTAAGCTATAAATTCTGGCTTTAGAATTTAAAGCTTAAGGACTGGGGATATAACTCAGTTTGGTAGAGTGTTTGCCTCGTAAGCATAAGGCCCTGGGTTCAATCCCCAGCACTGCAAAAAAAAGAAAAAAAAAATTAAAGCTTAATATCATAAAAGTGACAATATTAAAAAAGATGTTCAGCTACAACATATGAGTATAAAGCATGGGCTGGAGATGTGGGTCAGTGGTAGAATGCCTGCGTAGCATGCATGAGGCACTGGGTTTGATCTCCGGCACCTAGAAAAAAAAAATAGAAAAAGAAAAAGAAAAAATACCTGTTTCTCCAAAGCATCTGGGGGCAGTGTCACACACCTGTAATGACTTGGGAGACTAAGACAGGAGGACTATAAGTTTGAGGCCAGCCTCAACAACTTAGTGAGACCTATATATGTATATATATGTGATATACAAATATGATGTGTTTTTGTATTTAAAATATGCATTAAATAAAAACTGCTTTGGCATACTATGGTTTACAGCAGCTCAATTCACAATAGCTAAGCTATGGAACCAAACTAGGTGCCCTTCAAAAGATGAATGGATAAAGAAAATGTGGTATATATACACAATTGAATATTACTCAGCCATAAAGAAGAATTAAATTATGGCATTTGCTGGTAAATGGATGGAACTGGAGATTATCATGCTAAGTGAAATAAGCCAATCCCAAAAAACCAAAGGTTGAATGTTCTCTCTGATATGCAGATACTAACTCACAATAAGTGGGGGTGGGAAGTGGAGAGAGGGAAGAAGTTCACTGGATTAGACAAATGGGAATGAAGGGAAGGGAGAGGGAATGGAAATAGGAAAGACAGTAGAATGAATCAGACATAACTTTCCTATGTTCTTATATGAATACATGACCAGTGTAACTCTATATCATGTTCAACCACAAGAATGGGAAGTAATACTGTATATATGTATAATATGTCAAAATACACTCTACTGTCTTGTATATCTAATAAGAACAAATTTTTAAAAACTATTTTGGCAATTTATTTCTAATAATTGATATATCTTAGGCCATGTTGTCACACCCTACTGATGGACCTTTGTTTTCTTTTAGTGTTTTCATTATTTTAATAATGTTTCAAAAAAATTGTGCATTTTTTTTTTTTAACTGTACTAGGAATTAAACCCAGGACCTCAAGCATGCTAGGCAAATGCTGTACCACTGGTTACATTCCCAGCCCTTTTTTGTTTTGTTTTTATTTTTTATTTTGAGACAGAGTCATGTCAGTTGACCCAGAGCAGCAATGAACTTGCTATCCTCCTCCCTCACCCTTCGTAGCTGGGATTACAAGGCATGTGCCACCATGACCAGTTTTTATTTTTTATTTTTGTGTATGTGTGTGTACCTGCATGTATGTGTGGTTGTCTTTGGTACTTTTGTTTAGTCTATCCAGTTATAAAATCCATAACACTGATAATTTTGATATGTGCAATATTATTATCATTTAAAGGGATCTGTTTTACAGTTGTTTTAATATTATTTCAGATGCTTGCCAAGACTGTTTTAACAAACTTTTTTTTTATGCAGAGTAGTGGTGGTAATAATTCAAAAGGCAGAAATGGTGTCTTCTTTTAATTTGTTTCTTTAATTCCCATAGGAGTTGAATATTTTTTTTCTTTTCTCTTTTTTTTTTTTGTGTGTGGATTGAACCCAGGGCATCTCTAAGCACATGCTCTACTGCTGAGCTCCACCTTTGTTGCTAGATATTTCACATTTTTGTAAATCATTTGTGTTGTTTTCTGTACCGTTCTCATTTTTGTCCAGCTTTTCTATAAGCCTTTTATGACTATTGCTGCTGGGCATGGTGGTGCAAGCCTGTAATCCCAGTGACTCAGGAGGCTGAGGCAGGAGGATCACAAATTCAAAGCCAGCCTCAACAATTTAGTGAGGCCCTAAGCAACTTAGCAAGACACTGTCTCAATATAAAAAATGAAAAGGGCTGGGAATGTGGCTCAGTAATTAAGGATCCCTGGGTTCAACTGCAAAAAGAGAAAAGAAAAGAAAAAGAAAATCCTTTTTGCTTTTGATGTAGGACAGATGAGGCTGGACACCCAAGAAATTTTCAGAAAGCAGGTTTATTTAGCTTCAATGGTACAGAGGGTACTAATGCCTAAAGATCTCTAGACCCCTGAGTCTGGAAATTCTCTTAGATCTATACTCAGTGGGGTGGTCAATGGTACCTAACAATTACTCTTTGTTTGATATTTTTAGGCTAGACAGAGGTTTTACAAGTTTTGTCTGCAAATCTGGCATTTATAAGAAAGAGGAAGCTACAAACCATAATGCCCTCTGCAAAAATTTTTGCTGATATCCTGTTGACACCCTTTCTAAAAATTTTTCTGATAAGAAGAGAAGCTTAATTATGGCAAGGGTCTTTTGGGTGAGGGTACCTGGTCTGCATCACTTTAATGAAATTTTTTCTTGCCTTGATATACATATGGCAATATAGCTAACTAGCTAGAATTTTTAATTAATTTTTGTGCTGGGGGTGCAGCCCGAGGCCTTTCACATGCTAAGCGTGTGCTCTACTACTGTATTACACTTCCAGCCCTTAGGTAGAATTTTAAAACCCCTTCACTTCTTGTCTTTTGATTGAGAAATCAAAATTAGTGTTTAAACATATCAATCTTTTTTTTCTGTGGCTTCTAAATTTTGTGTCATGGTTAAAAAGAATGTCTTCAGATTATCATGGAAATCCTGAGCAGGCCTTGAGAGGTTCCTGGCTATTTGCTGCTCTGTGAAAAGTCAGAGTTCTTGTAGGACAAGTCTCACAGCTGGCATCCTGTGGAGATGGGATATCACCGTAACAAGATTCCTACTATGAAAGTACAAATATTGATAAAGACAAGACTGCTGCTCTGCTGCCAAACAATAACAGCACTCATTTTTCTTCTATTTTCAACTATGAAGGAAGAGGCTGTGGCTGTGTCTCAGGAGTAGAACATGTGCTTAGCTCGCAAGAGGCCCTGGGTCTGATCCCCAGCTCCACCAAAAAACGAAGTCAAGTCATACAGATCTTTGTTTTTGTAATGCTGGGGATCAATGAACTTGTAATGCACTTGCCTGCAGGCTAGGCAAATGCTCTAAGCCCTTTTTATTTTTGATTTTGAGATTTGGTCTTACTAAGTTGCCCAGGTTGTCCTCAAATTTGTGATTTTCCTATTTCAGCCTCCTTGCTGGGATTACAGGGGTACACCACTGTTCCTGGTTATTCAGGTTTTTGTTAAGTAAATTTTTTCCCTTTTCCTTTCACTCTGAAGTTGTTCCTTTTTTGGAAGGAACTTTGCTTAGTAGAAAAGTTAATGTTATCACTGGATAGAGAAATTTATGAATAAATGGGACTTCAAGGTCATTCATCTTCAGTATTTTGGCAGAAAAATCAAGGTATTTATCCATTGCTCTGAGGAGTCAAAGCCTAGCTCCATGAGTTACATTGTTGTTTCAAGGCTTCTTAGACAGCCCTGCTTTGTGGAGATGAAAGGAGCATGGTTTTTGAAAAGCAGGAGACCATTTTTACATCTTTGTGATTTTTGTTTTATTTTTATTTATTTTGTGGTGCTAGGAATCAAACCAAGGGCCTCATGCATGCTAGTCAAGTGCTCTACCATTGAATTCTACCCTAGCCCATCCAACTTTATGATTCTTAATAATACAGACTGTTATCTTTTTATGTGTGTGTGTGGGGAGGGTACTAAAATTGAACCCAGGGCCACTCCATTGCTGAGCTATGTCCCCAACCTAGAGGAAGAACTGTCCCTGTAGGGCTGAGGGCTGGGGAGTTGGAAAGAGCATAGACCTTGGCTTGGACTGTCTACACATGGGCATGTGTATCCCTCACTATACAGAGCACAGTGGGGCAGGTCAGAATAAAGGGTGGTCCAGGGGGTTTGTATGCTCTTGCCCTGAGCCCTTCCAATGTGAGGGGTAGGCCTGCTTCCCTTTCCCTCATGATGGGTGGAGTGGGTGAAGGGAAAGGATCAGTGTATTCATTTGCTAAATAAACAGACCAGGTAGTTTCATTTCCTGGGCATACCATCACAAAGTATCAGGCCTGGGTGGCTTCAATAACAGTAACTTCTTGTGTTTCAGTTCTAGAGGCCAGAAGGCCAGAACTAGAAGTCAAGGTGTTGGCAGGGCCAAGCTGTCTCTGAAGGCTTGAGGGGAGAGTAAGTTTCATTCTTTTCTTAGCTTCTGGTGTGGCCCGAAACCCTTTGGTGTTCCTTGGCTTGTAGACTCATCAGTGTCTGCCTCCGTTATCACATGATGTTTTTTTGAATGTCTGTCTTCATATGGCATCCCCTCCCTTTTCTTTTTTCTTTTCTTTTCTTTTTTTTTTTCCATGGGGGGATCAAATCCAGGGCCTCTTGTAAGCTAGGCAAGTGTTCCATCACTGAGCTACTTCCTGGGCCCTCACCTTTTTATAAGGATGCTGGACATATTGGATTAGGGTCCGCTCTAGTGATCTTATCTTCATTTGATTACATCTGCAATGACCCTATTTTCCAAATAAGGTCACAATCACAGGTATCATGGATTAGGACTCCAACACATCTCTTTGGGTAGGCAGCCTGTGGGCAATTGGTGCTGGTACCAGGAATGATGGGGTGGGGGCCTGGGCCCTAGGCAGTTTCTGAAGTAAGGCTTCAGGATCCTGTGTTTTGCCTTCTCTGTTTGTGACCTCCTGTGGGTGGGGACATGTGACTGATTTCTGGCAGGGGTAAAATTAAGGGTACAGCTCTGTGGTAGAGTGTTTGTCTAGCACAAGGTCCTGTGTTTAATCCCCAGCACTGGGGGAAAAAAATCCAAGGGAGAACTGGACTAGGAGTAAAAGTGACCTTGGGAACTACCTGATCCAAACATATGGGTAGAACACAGGCAGCTATGAAAGGCGCCCTGTGCAGATGGAGATAGACCATTGGAGGGATGTCTACTGTGAGCTTTAATTGCGGGCAGGGGGTGGCTACTGAGTCTATCATCAGCCACAGATTCCCAACTTGAAGCCTGAAGCAGCCTTTATACCAGGCTACCAACCAAAAGCCCAAGCTTTTTTTTCCAGATGGATTTTCTTTTTTTGGGGGAAGCGGGTACCGGGGATTGAACGCAGGGGCATTTGAACACTGAGCCACATCCCCAGCCCTATTTTGTATTTTATTTAGAGACTGGGTCTCACTGAGTTGTTTAGGGACTTGCTTTTGCTGAGTCTGGCTTTGAACTCATGATCCTCCTGCCCTCAGCCTCCCGAGCCACTAGGATTATAGGTGTGCACCAACATGCCTGACGCAGATGGATTTTCTTGTCTGGGGCTCTCTCAGGGAGGTGGAAGTAGGTGCCACAGCTGTTCTGGTTCTGACTCTCACTCCTATCTTCCTGGTTCCTGGAGCTGTGAACCCACAGTCCCCTCTGCAGCCTTGGGCAGCCTCTCCCAAACTAGCTCTTGTCCCCTGTTTTCGTCTGTCACCTTTACTTACTGGCTTTCCATGGTCTGAAAAATCAGGGACTTTTTTCTTCTGTTGGAGACTTGCCCTTCCATCTTCTTTGCTACTTTGGGAGAGGTCTGCGGCATTTTGTTGGTGTGTGTGTTTATGTGTGCAAAATGTGTCTCCTCTCCATGGCACCACACAGCACCAAACCGTTCAATGGAATCCTTGAGCAAGTTCTTGATGGCCACAGTTTTCTATTCCTGTGTAAAGAAAATGTCTCCTGTTTTCATAGCCCTCTTGGAATTGATGCTGGTTTTCCCCAAACCTGGTACCATGAGCTAGCATCATTCCTTAAATAAATGGCCATGCCCCGGAGTCTCAGCTGCAATTTGCAGCACAGACCAGGTTAGTGGGTGCTAGGCTGGGTACCCATGTTACTCAGCTTTCATCAGTGTGACCGAAATACCTGACAAGAACAACTTAGAAGAGGAAAAGTTTATTTTGGCTCATAATGTCAGGTTCAATTTATGGTTGGCTACCTCCATTGTTCTGGGCCTAAGGTGAGACAGAACACCACCATGGCAGAAGAGCATAGTGGAGAAAAATTTCTCAGTTCATGGCAGCCAGTAAGGAGGGAGGGAGGGTGAGAGGGCAAGAGAGAGGGAGGGAGGGAGGGAGAGAGGGGGAGAGAGAGAGAGAGAAAGGGAGAGAGAGAAAGAAAGATGTGTGTGTGAGTGTGAGTGTGTGTGTGTGTGTGTGTATATAAAGAGATGGGGTTGTGGCTCAGGGGTAGCATGCTTGCCCACACATGTGAGGCACTGGGTTCAATCCTCAGCATCACATAAGGATGAATAAATAAAGATATTGTATCCATTTACAACTAAAAATTTTTTTTTTTAAAAAAGATAGAGACAGGGGTTGGGGGAGGGAGAAGGAGGAGAGCCAGGGACAAAACATAATTCCCAAAGCTCTGTCCTCACTGACCCACTTCTTCTAGCCACACCTTCCTTGCTTACAGTTACCACCCAGTAATCCATTCGAAATATTAATCCATCAAATGGTTTAACCCAGTGATTAGGTTGCAGTTCTCCTTTTTTTTTTTTTTTTTTTTTTTTTTTGCGGTGCTGGGGATTGAACCCAGGGCCTTGTGCTTACAAGGCAGTAGGTTGCAGTTCTCATGATTTAATTATTTCACCTCTAAACATTCCTACATTGTCCCATGAGGTTTTAGGGAACATCTCATAATGAAACCATAATAGCACCCATGAGCTCGAATGTTGAGCAGCTGAGGTTTTTGCTTCCAGCAGTTTCTTTGGAGTTGGCAAGCTGTCAGATGTACAGGGAGTGCTAAGGAGGTTTGGGTCTGCACCATTGCCTATGGGACTTTCCATTCATTCAAAAAATTTCCTTAGCTACATGCCTGTCATTCCAGCTGCTCTGGAGACTAAGACAGGAGGGGCTCAATCTCCAAAAAAAAAATCCCCCTCAAAAAAAATTCCTGAGCACCTGTTATGCACCTACTATGATTTGAATGTGTTCCCTGAAATTCATGTGTTGGAAACTTCATGCCTAATGCAACAGTATTGGGAGGTGGATTGGATTCATGTTTGCTTTAGTTTGGATCTGGTATGTCCCTTAGAGGCCCATGTACTAAAGGCTTGGTTGCCAATCTGTGCTATTATTGGGAAGTGGTAAGACCTGGGGCCTAGTGGGAGGAAGTTAGGTCACTGGAAGTGTTACCTTAAAGGGGATACCTGGACTTCAGGTCTTTGTCTTTTTTCTTTGTTTTCTGGCTGCAGTGAGCTGAACAGCCTCCTCCATTAGGTGCTCTCACAATATACTATGCCACTACAGGGCCCAGAACAACAGGGCCCAATTGATCATGGATGAAACCTCTGAAATCACAAGACAAAATACATCTTTTTTCTTTTGAAGTTGATTATCACAGGTATTTTGTCATAGTAACAGAAAGCTGATTAACAATGTTGATATAAAGGGAGTGAGAGAATTATTTGTTATTGTTGTTGTTGTTATTTTACCACAGTGGGATTGAACTCAGGGGCGTTCTACCACTGAGCTACAACTGTAGCTTCTTTTATTTTTTAATTTTGAGATAAAGTCTCACCATGTTGCTGTAGCTGGCCTCCAACTTGCAATCCTTTTGCCTCATCCTCCTGAGTAACTGGGATTACAGGCATGCTTCACCCACACCCAGTAGGAATGAGTTGTCATTAAAGTAAGTTAGCCTATATTCTCAGCTACTTGGGAGGCTGAGGTAGGAAGATTGCAAGTTTGAAGCTAACCTGGGCAACTTGGACCATGTCTCAAAGAAAACAAAAAAGGCCAGGGATGTAGCTCAGTGGTAGAGTGCTTGCCCTGGGTTCAGTCCCCAGTAGCACATGTGAGCAAGTTTGAGCCCCCTTTTGCTCTTTCACTCGCACCCTCTCACCCCTTTGACCTTCTGCCATGGAATACTGGAGAGTAAAGGCCCTCACCAGAGACTGCACCATGCTCTTGTGCTTCCCAGTCTCCAAATAAATCTCTTCTCATTGTAAACTGCTGTCTTGGGCTGGGGGTATAGCTCAGCAGTAAAGTGCTTGCCTTATAAGCATGAAGTCCTGGGTTCAATTCCCAGCACTGAAAAAAATTATCCAGTCTAAAAATACACAGTTGGAACCTATGATAGGAATCCAGGGAAACCTGCCTCTACTGAGATTTTTTTTGGATGGGAGAGACAGAGGAAGAGGGTGCTGGGATATGTGCCAGGAACAAGGGAAAGAGAGGGTGAAGACAGGGCTGAAGATGGTCAGGTGGCAGGGACAATTGGGATAGTCATTCTTAATGCTTACTACAGCTCTCTGCAGAGTACAGTCCTGTCCTACAGCAAAGAAAGCTCCAGGAGGGCAGAGGCTGTCTTCTGGTATCTCAGTACCTGGCAGATAATCCGAAAACATTTGAACAAATTAACTTTATGGAGTTTTGTTTCTCTCCAGAGGCTACTGGAGAGCCACTGAAGGATTACTTGGGGACTAATGTGGTGTATTAGTCCATTTTTCATTGCTATAATGAAATACTTGAGACAGGCTAACTTTATAAAGAAAAGGTTTATTTATTTACTTACTTTGCAGTGCTGAGAATCAAACCCAAGGTCTTGCACAATGCTAGGCAAGCGCTTTACCACTGAGTTACACCCCAGCCCCAGAAAAAGGTTTATTTGGCTAATAGTTTTGGAGGCTGAAAGTCAAACAACAGGGCATAGGTTCTGGTCCCCACTTGACAGGATCACTTTGGTGATGGTGGTTAGCAATGGTGGAATTGTGTAGGGTGGGAGTGATCACAAGGCAGGGCAAGGCAGGAAGGAAGGAGAGAGGGAGAGAGAGAGATACACTGGGTAGGGCTAGGCTTGGGGATTTACAACAATCCTCTTTAGGAACTAACCAGGGTCCCATAAGAACCTATTTAAGACCTTTCAGGGCAGGTTCCGATTGCCCTAAGACCTTCCCAGAAGACCCCACCTCTTCTTTTTTTGGTACTGGGGATTGAACCCACAGGTACTCTACCATTGAGCTACACTTCCAGTCCTTTGCACCCAGGGCAGGATCTCATTAAGTTGTCCAGGCAAGTCTGAAACTTGCTCCTCCTGCCTCAGCCTGGGATTACAGGTGTGCTCACTGCACCTGGCAGAAGTCAGACAGATTTGAAGTACAAGGAGAATGATCCCTGCTGCTGACTGTCAAGATTGAGGGGGACATAAAATAAGCTGGGCATGGTGGTGCACACCTATAGTCCCAGCTGCTCAGAAGACTAAGGAGAGTTACTTGAACCCAGGAATTCAGGGCTGCCCTGGGCAATATAGTGAGACACCAGGTGCAGTGGCACATGCCTGTAATCCCAGCATCTCAGGAAGCTGAGGCAGGCAAATCACAAGTTCAAAGCTAGCCTCAGCAATTTATTGAGGTCCTAAAGCAATTTAGACTCTGTCTCTAAATAAAATATAAAAAAGGACTGAGGATGTAGCTCAGTGGTTAAGTGCCCCTGGGTTCAATCCCCCAAACCAAAAAAAGAGAAGAAAAACAACTCCCCACAAAACAAAAACAAATGTTGGGGGTCACATGCAAGGACCAAAGATCAGCTACAGGAGCTGGATAACCCTGGCTAAAAGGAAATGATGATACCTGTCCTATAAAGAACTGAATCCTACCAATAATAAGAGTATGTTTGGAGGAGGATCCAGAGCACCAGATATGATCATAGGTGGTTAAAACTTTGATTTGAGCCTGATCAGGTCCTGAGCAAAGAACCCAGTCATGACATCTGGGACTTCTGACCTGCAGACTTGTGACATAATAAGCAGATGTGGTTTCCAGCCAAAAAGGGATCAGCCAGTACAGCAGCAATAGGGAACAAATACACCAAATTCCTAGATACATTTATTGAATTGAAAATGGAATGTAGAAGGCAGGCTGGCAGGGAGAAGGGATGCAGGTGGCCTTGGGAGGGATAATAATAGGCTCTGCCTCATCCAGGTGTTGGGAAACCCCCAATGCACATACAGTAAGTGCTTAATAAATGTTGGCTGTATCCGGAAATAGGAGACCTAGAATAGAGATGCTGATAGGGAGAGATCTGGGAATAGCTGCAGAAGGTCTGCCTCCCAATGCTAAGCCTTCCTTGGAGCCGGGGTCAGTGGAGGTGTGGGGGCGGGGGCAGGTGGTACTGTTCCCTAATCCCCTTTACCACCCTCACCTGGAGCCTGGGGACTGGGGTCTGTCAGGTGGGCCCCGCCCAGCCTACTCTTGCCAGGAGTCAGGCCTGCTCTCGCTTTCTTGTACTGCCACCCTGTGGAGAAGTATGGAATTACCAGTAGTTAGTTGTAGCTGGCTTCTGTCTTTTTGTAGGTTTCGATTTCTGTGGTATTCGTTACCCAAGGTCCACCACACTCTGAAAACATTAAACAGAATGTTCTAGAAAATAAACAATTCAAAAATTTTAAGTAACGTTTATTACAGCATGTGGTTATAATTGTACTTTTTTGGGGGAAGGGGGGCACTCTACTATTGAGCTATGTTCCTAGCCCTTTTTATGTGGTTTTAGATCCTTTGTATCTTCTTGATTATTGTTGGCACATGTAAAAGCTACCATACTGAATTTTTTTTTTTTTTTTTGTGGTGCTGGGGATCAAACTTTGGTCTTTCTTATGCATGTTTGGAGCTAAAACTGCAGTCCTTTCATCCCCAGCCCTTTTTATTCTTTATGTTGAGACAGGGTCTCACTGAGTTGCTGAGGCTGGTTTTGAGATCCTCCTGCCTCAAACTCCTGAGCTGCTGGGATTACTGACGTGTGCCACCATGCCTGCTCCCCCAACCCACCTTTCCCACCTCCCCTACCCTACTCTTTTGAGACAGTGTCTCCATCAATTGCTTAGGCTGGCCTTGAATTTATAGTCTTCCTGCCTTAGCCTCCCAATGGTGTGGTTATTATTTTTATTATTTTTTTTATTTTGTGTTTTTTTCTTTTGTCATTTGGGATTTTAAAATAGTGTTTATTTAATTTTATCAAGAATATTAACTGAGGCTGGGTGCAGTGGCACATGCCTGTAATTTCAGTGGCTTGGGAGACTGAGGCAGGAGGATCATGACTTCAAAATCAGCCTCAGCAACAGTGAGGCACTAAGCAACTCAGTGAAACCCTGTCTCTAAATAAAATACAAAAAAGGCTGGGGATGTGGTTCAGTGGTTGAGTGCCCCTGAGTTCAACCCCTGTACCACCCCCACACCCTCCCAAGCCCCGCCACCAAAAAAAGAATGTTAACTGAGGATGGGGGTGTAGTGTGGTGGTAGAGCACTTGCCTAGCATGTACAAGGTCTTGGGTTCCATTTCCGGGAGGTGGTGCACACCTGTAATCCCAGCCACTTGGGAGGTTGAGGCAGGAGAAGCCAGCCTTGGTAACTTAGTGAGGCCCTAAACAACTCAGCACGACCCTGTCTCTTGTTGAAATTTATTAATTGCCTTTTTTTTTTTTTTTTTGGTGTGGTGCTGGAGATTGAATCCAGGGCTTTGTGCATGCAAGGCAAGAAGTCTACCAACTGAGCTATATTCTCAGCCCATTTAATTGCCTTTTAAATGTATATTGATGACTGGTTTCTTTTCTCACTTTATCTCTTAATGTGATTAATTATATTAATGGAGATTCTAATATTAAATTGTGGCAAAGCAGGCTGTGCTCTGGGAACAATAGTTTTCAGACTGTACCTTACCCTGAGTTACTCCATTTTACGAAGCAGTAGTATAAGTGCTGAGGCAGAATGATTCTACACCTTGTTTGTACAAATAAACAACCACCATCTGCCTAGTATAAACCAATAAATAAATTAATCACACTAATAAACTGTGAACTTTTCAAATTAATCAGAAGCACGTGGATGCATAGGCATATTGAACTCATATCAGAGTTAAGAGCTTATTAAAGACACCAGCACACTGAAGAAGCAGTTCCCTCACCTGAGGCCCATAAAGGAGGAGCACCCCAGGATGGGTGTGGCACTCGTCAGTGGCCTTGCTCAGGAAAATCACCGTAGCAACCTCTGATTTCCTGGTTTCTCCTGCCTGTGATGACCAAGCTCAGCCCACTCCATGCTGACATCTCACGTTGACACTCTGAGTCCTCCACTACCAAGCTATATCCCTAGACCTTTTCATTCATTCATTCATTCATTCATTCATTCATTTAGTGCTGGGGATCAATTGCAGGGCCTTGCACATGCCAGGCAAGCTCTCTACTACTGAACTTGATTACAGTCCTCTGCCACATTCCAATCCATTTAAATTTTGTTTTGAGACAAGTTCTCACTAAATTTCCCATGTTGGCCTTGAACTTGTGATCCTCCAGCCTTAGCCTCCTGAGTAAATGGGATTACAGGCATGCCCCACCACATCCAGCTAGTTTCTTGTAATTGGTTGTCTGAGGCCTGTAACACCAGAAAGGACCTCCTAGTGCAGGGGCACAGGAGGTTGTGGGACCTGTGCACAGGAGCTCAGGGAAAGGCTGAACTGGGGGGACCTGGGAGTCATTTGCAAACAGGTGGTATATGAGATTGCCCAAGGATTGAGTGTAGATTGAGACAAAGAGCCAAGTTTTTGCAACACAATCCAAGGTTCAACTTCAAGGGAGGAGCCAGCAAATTAAAAAAGAAAGAAAAAGAAAGAAAGAAAGAAAGAAGGAAAGGAGGGCGCCACCACACCCGGCTGAATTTAACCCTTTTTATTTATTTGTTTTTTTATGTGGTGCTGAGGCCTTAGGCATGCTAGACAAGCACTCTACCATGGAGCCACAATCCCAGCCCATGAGGTATTTTGCTACAGAATAAATGAATCTTGAAGTTATCATGCTTAACTGAAAAGTCAGACACAAATAGGAGAATCCAGAATAGGCAAATCTGTAGAGGTAAAATAGATGAATAGTTGCCTGGGGCTGGGGAGAGAGGGAAGTGCAGAATAACTGCTAATGGTTAAGGGATTTCTTTTTATGTGATGCAGATGTTCTAAACCTTTATGTTGTTGGTTGTTAAACTCTATGCTAAATAAAACCATTCAATTGTAGATCCTAGGTGGGTGGACTTTATCGTATGCTAATGATATTAATAGAAATGTAAAGGTGGGGGAACAGAAGAAATAGCTAGAATGTAGAAAGATCTGGCATCTGCTGCTATTTCTACCATAGGCCAAGGCTTGAAATCACCAGCCCCCACCACTGGGAGGTGAGTACTCATCTTTTTGGCAAGTAGAGGATCCTTAATTGGAGGTAAGTGGGGGATAGCCGGGTGTGGTGACACCTCCTCGTAATCCCAGCAGCTTGGGAGGCTGAGGCAGGAGGATCTCTAATTCAAAGCCAGACTCAGCAAAAGTGAGGTGTTAACCAACTCAGTGAGACACTGTCTCTAAAATACAAAATAGGGCTATAGGGCTGGGAATGTGGCTCAGTGGTCGAGTGCCTCTGAGTTCAATCCCCAGTATAAAAAAAAGAGTGGGGGATGTAGCTCAGCAGTAGAATGGTTTCCTTTTCTTTTCTTTTTTTTTTTTTTTTTTTGTCTTTTGGTACTAGGGATTAAACCCAGGAGTACTATACCACTGAGCTACATCCCCAGTTTTTATTTTATTTTTATTTTGAGACAGGGTTTCTCTCTCTTTGTGTTTGTACGGGGGATTGAACCCAGGGGTGCTTAACCACTGAGCCACACCCTCAGCCATTTTTATTTTTTATTTTGAGACAGGGTCTTGCTAAGTTGGTAGGGCTGGCTTTGAATTTAAGATCCTCCTCCCTCAGCCTCCTGAGCTGCTGGAATCACAGGCAGATGCTACTGTGCCCATCAGTAGAGCAATTTCCAAGCATGTACAAGGCCCTGGGTACTATCCCCAGCACCACCAAATGCTTGTTAGAAATCCAATTGTTAGATATCATTCATCATTGCTGGAAGTAGTTATGAGCTGGCCGCCAAAAAGGATCAATTTTAGAAAGAATACTTTGCCAAGAGGAAATAATTTTTTTGTAGATATGACAAAGGAAAATGGGTGAATCAAGCTAGAAATGTGGCCTACTACTTCACCAGGCCAGTAAGAAGCTATTTCTTGTGAACCTTGTGTGTAAAGGGCCCACTTAGTCCCAGACTCAAGAATTGGTCCCTACCTGGGGTATCCAGAGCTGTGAACAGGTGCAGACTACCCAGTGGGTGTGCTGGAAATGCTGTGGTCAGACCACAGTGGAGGGGATGGCCGGGTATCCTGGTGACATCTCTCTGGAGGAAAGGCTATTTGTTGAGGAGATTCCAGGCAGATGGAGATCTGCCCTGCTAAAGCGATATAGAAGTCACTAATGTGGAATTTATGCCTTTGGTCTACTGGAGGCAGTTTGTTGAGGATGTTGGGCCAAGGCTGGTGCACCATCAGACACTTAGCTGGCATGGGGGAGGTGGTGTGAAATGAGGGAAACAGATGGAACATTGGGAAGAAAGGAGGAGGGAACAGCCCTCATGGCCTGTGCTGGGTTTCCACCCTCCTCACATCTGTGTAAGTGCTAACCCTGTTAAAATTCAGCTTTCAACAGAAAAAGTGACTCGTTCTAAATCCCAGAATTGAGACATGAAGCTCAGCCTTCTGATTCCAAGGGCAACCCTGGAACTTTTACATTGGAGGTAAGCGGGGAGGTGAATGGTCTAGAACTTAGGTGGCCTGGGTGTGGTGACTCAATGCCTGTAATCCCAGTGATTTAGGAGGCTGAGGCAGGAGGATCACAGGTTTGAGGCTTGCCTGGCAATTTAGTGAAACTGTCTCAAGATAAAAAAAAAAAAAATTAGAAGGGCTAGAGATGTAGCTCAGTGATGAAGTACCCATGGATGCAATCCCCAATACCAGCAGAAAGATCAGAGGGTGGTATTGTATACAACACCAAAAGGTCTTATATGCAAAGGTATTATATAAGTAAGTACATAATCTGACAAGTGATAAAACAAATTTCCATCATTTCAGTTGACAAAATTTAAAACTTTATTTATTTATTTTTTTGCGGTGCTGGGGATTGAACCCAGGGCCTTGTGCTTGCAAGGCAAGCACTCTACCAACTTAGCTATATCCCCAACCCGAATTTAAAACTTTATAGACATATAAATTTGAATTGTGTATTATTATTATTATCATTATCGGTATTGGAGATTGAACCCAGGGCACTCTACCACTGAGCTATATCTCTAGCCCTTTGTCTTTTTTTGAGAGAGGATCTCACTAAGTTGCTGAGGCTGGCCTCAAACTTGTGATCCTCCTGCCTCTGCCTCCTGAGTTGCTGGTATTATAGGCATGCACCAAGTGCCCAGCTTCATAAAATTATTATGTGTCATAAAATGTTACTTTTTCTATTTTTTTCAGTTTCTAAAAAATACTGGGCTGGGGATATAGCTTAGTGGTAGAACATTTAGGTAACAGTGGCCTGACACCACAAAAGGGGAAAAATCATTCTTTGTTAAAGGATCATACCAAATTGAGCAGCAGACCAGATTTGCGCTGTGACTACAGTTTGACAACCCCTGGTATAGATCCGTTCTGTCTGGTAGTTGCTGGCCACGTGTGGCAATTGATCACTGGAAATGTGGTGAATCTGGGTTGTGCTCTAAGTGTAAAATACACACTGACTTTCAAAAACAGTCCACAAAACAAGTAAAATATCTCAGTCATTGTTTTTGTTGATTACATGTCAAAATGATAATATTTTTGGATAGATTAGACTAAATTAAAAATATTACTATAATGAATTTCACTTATTTCTTTTTTACCTTCTAATTGTCTTTAATAGTTTTTGTTCTTGTTTTAGTGATGGGGTTTTACTATGTCACCCAGGCTGGTTTCGAACTTCCTACCTCAGCCTCCCAAGAAGCTGGGACTACAGGTGTGTGCCTGGTCTAATAGTTTTGTAATGTGGCTACTAAAACAATTTACTTAAAAATTTGTTTTGAGCCGGGAGCTGTGACGCATGCTTATAATCAGGATCCCAAGTTCAAGGCCAACCTCAGCAGTTTAGTGAGGCCCTAAGCAACTTAGTAAGACCCTGTCTCAAAATAAAACATGAAAAGGGCTGGGGATGTAGCTCAATGTTAAATACCCCTGGGTTCAATCTCTAGTACCGTTGTTTTTTTTTTTTTTGAGATAGGGCCTCACCTGGGTGTCCTGGCTGCTCTTGAATTCCTGGGCTCAAGGGACTACACCTGGGACTACAGGTGGAACTGGGATAGAAGATTTTAAATTGTTCATATTTGCACTTGTGGCTTGGGTCCTATCTCTGTCATATAGGGCTGCTCTAGAAGTGAGGCTGGAGGGCTGTGAGTGATAGGACATCCCTCATTTGTGTTGGGAGAGGTGGGTGAGGCCATCTTGGGACAGTGGATTTCATTAAAGGGAGGGGAGGAATGGGGGAGGGGAGGCTTCTCCAGGGCTGGGTTTGGGGTAGTGGTGAGGGATTGGGGTGGTTGCTCAGGAGAATGCTTGCCTCCCATTCAATCCCCAGCACTGCCTCCCCCACAAAAAGAGGTGGTGGAATGGGGCTTCAAAAGTATGGGGATTGAATTGATGGTATTATGAGAGGCTGTGGAGCCAGGTTAATGACAAAAAGCAAGAGATTTCTGAGCCATTGGGCAGATGAGTGGGCATGAAAGAGAGGACCCTGCCCTGAGGAGTTTCCACATCTTGATCCACTGAGATTCAGAGAGAGACAGAGAGAGTATATATTTATCTTCCATTCTAAGCCTGGATCCTGTCTCCTCATTGGAGAAGTGGTTTGGCCAGTTCCCTAGCAGAATGTGGAAATAGAATGCTTAGATGGAGCATTCTGCCCCAAGAATCCTTTCTTTTCATAGCAGAAGACTTCTGGCTCTTTCCTCATGTTGACCAGAGTCTGCATCTCTGTCCTCAACACCTGGCTCCTGCCTCCTTGACCCTGCCTAAGGAGTCTTGGGGATCCGCCCTTGTGCTGGAAACAGCCAGAGCTGTGGCTCCTTGGCTTGTGTTACCCACAGAGATCTCTTCCTTGCTCTGCAGGGAGGAGGGAAGAGGGACGTGCCCAGGAGATGGTCTCCGCCTATGGCTTCCTGTTTCTGAGCTTCTAGGAGAAAGAAAGGCGGGGTTTCTACTGTCCATATCTCTGTGGTCTTTCATATTCAGTACTTGCGTGGGAGGATGAAAACCTCAGAGGGCCTCTGTTCTCTTTCTCTTGGATCTGATCAGACCAAAAGTCTTCTGCTTAGGAGGAGCAGTGGAGGAGCTGAACGGTCATGCACAGGGAAATTGGGGGCTGGTACTGTTTTTCAGACTTCCCTTTGCTGATATTTGGTTTTCTTTCGTTAATGAGGGTTCAGACTTAATCATTGAAATGGATCATCTCTCTTTTTCTTTGCAGTACTGGGCTTTGAACCCAAGGCTTTGTACATACTGGGCAAGCATCCATGATCAGTCAATAACTCTGGCTACATCCCCAGCCCCTGAATTGGATCATCACCAATTTTTTCTGGCTTACACAGGTGGCTAGATGGCAAAGGCATTCTTGGGGCACCTGAGAACCCCAATTTAGGGTCTGGATTTAGAGAAATGTCACATAGTTTATTATTTTTATTATTATTATCATCATCATCCTTATTATTTTTGAGAGGACAGGGTCTCACTGTATTGCCAAGACTGGTCTTCAACTCCTGGGCTCAAGTGATCTTCAACCTCCAGAGTAGCTGGGACAACAGGTATGTGCTGCCACACCTGGCACACATTCAGTATTTTTTTTTTTTTTTTTTTTTTTTGGTACTAGGGATTGAACCCAGGGGCACTCCACCACTGAGCCACATCCCCAGCCCTTTTTTGTATTTTATTTAGAGACAGGATCTCACTGAGTTGCTTAGGGCCTCGCTAACTTGCTGGCTTTGAACTCGCGATCCTCCTGCCTCAGCCTCCCAAGTGCTGGGATTACAGGTGTGCACCACCGCGCCCAGCTCACATTCAGTTTTGAATATAAGGAGATTGAGGTGTCTTGGAGACAGGTGAGTAAAGAGGTTGGATTATAGTTGTGCGTGAGGATTTAGAGTTCAACTAACCGGTTTGTTATGGGGTCATGGGCCTGATGATGGAAATCAAGGCCCCAAGAATTGAGTTGACTAAATGAGCAAATAGATGCATTATTAAGTAATCAGAAACTGAGGCTCAAAGAGAGTCCCCTGGGTCCACACTGACTTAGTGGCAGTGTAAAACCATTAACAAGTTTTGGGGCAGACTGGGCAATATAGCAAGGTCCCATCTCTTAAAAAAAAATAAAATAAAATAAGTGAGAGTTCAACTCTAGGAACCTGAACTCCAAAGTACTATTCTCATGAGACAGTCTTGCTGTTTCCCAGGCTGGTCTCAAACTTCTGGGCTCAAGTGATCCTCTTTCCTTAGCCTCCTGAGTAGTTGGGATTATAAGTTTGTGCTACCACGTCTGGCTCCAAGTAGTTTTAAAAGCTCTGCAGGGGTCTGGGGACATAATTCAGTGGCAGAGTGTTTGCATAGCATTCATTTGGCCCTGTGTTCCATCCCTAGCTTCTCAAACAAAGACTATCCAGGGGATTGTGACATGATGCTAGGCAGGGTCCCTGTGTGTGATGTGCCCACTGTATGCAGTTTTGTACATTCCTAAGGTACAAAATTGGAAGGATTAAGTTTTTTTT
>JAJEJO010022524.1:0-23338 GCA_020662805.1 Glaucomys volans | reverse complement strand
AAGAGAGAGAGAGAGAGAAAGAGAGAGAGAGAGAGAGAGAGAGAGAGAGAGAGAAATTTAGATTTAGACTTTTTCCTAAGGGCCATATGGAGCCAGGCTGGGGTTTGGCACAGGATAATGGCATCATATTTGTTGTTTTGAGAGAACATTATAGCTCTGCATAGTGAACTGTAAATTGATCACAGAAAAGCAGGAGTGGAGGCAGTGATGCCAGGTAGGAAGGAGGCTTTCAAGACATGGTAGTGATTTGGATCAGGCTAGTAGTGATGGGGATGAAGAGAAGAGGAGAGATTCATGAAACTGAAGTAGAATTGATATGACTTGATCAGAAGATGTCAGTGAGATAAAGCAAGACTGAGGGTTTGGGTCCCAAGGTGAGCTGGAAGAGTGGTGGATGGAGCAGAGAAGGGTTAAGGGGGAGAGTGGCTGAAAGGCAAATGAGTATAGGAGAACACTGTCCCAGGGGCCTCTCAGAGGTAACCTCTGGGGTGCACAGAGAGGTAATATGGAGCAGGTAGACGAGCTCTAGGTCCTGGCAGTAGAAGTTGTGGGTTCCAGGGGTGGCTTCTCCCACAGCAGTTCACATGGGACAGGTGAGGTCAACGGACCTTTGGAGCCCTTCCAGCTCTTCACTTGAGGAGTTTGAATCATATCCATTTGGACCCTAATGGCCTTGTGAGAAGACCCTTTTAATAAGTGTAACAAAGACAGGGTAGATATTGGTATTTTAATTCCCATTTTGCAGATAAGGTTCAGCTTTGTCTTTGATCACATACATGGTAAGTGGCAGATCCAGGATTCATCCCAATGGAAGCTGCTCTGCCCTAGGCCATGCTCCTGTCTGCAGCATGGCCTGAGTTTGAGCAAATCCTAAGGGAGATTGGGCAGTGTCCTCTGGACTAGACCCATACCTCTCTTTAATTCTTGAAGTCAATAGTTTTATGTGGCTTGTATCACAACTGCTAGCCACAATTGCTAGTCTTCGCTCTGTCCTTAGTTCTTTTCCCCAGAGGTCATCACCTTTTTAAAAAATATTGTTTTTGGTAGTTGTAGATGGACAGCATGTCTTTGTTGCATTTATTTATTTTTATACAGTGCTGAGGATTGAACCCAGTGCCTCGCACTTGCAAGACAAGCTCTCTACTTCTGAGCTATAACCCCAAACCCTAGTCAACGTCTTTTTGAAAAAAAATTTTTAGTTGTTGATGGACTTTTATTTTATTTATATGTTTTTATGTGGTGCCGAAGGTTGAACCCTGGGCCTCACACATGCTAGGCAAGTACTCTACCACTGAGCCACAACCCCAGCCCTGGGACAGTCACTTTCAATTTTGTTAACTCTTTTTTGGGGGGGCATTACTTCCATATTTCTGAATTTTACTATTTGGAACTTCTAAATGTTATTATTTCCTTCCTTCCTTCCTTCCTTCCTTCCTTCCTTCCTTCCTTCCTTCCTTTTCTTTCCTTCTTTCTTTCAGTGGTACTGTGATAGAACCCAGGGCCTCACATATGCTAGGAAGTGCTCTCTCCCTGAACTAAAGCCCCAGCCCTAAATATTACTGTTTTCTGATATAACCATTTTAGACACTATAATTTCCTAATATTGAAGATGAATTTCTAATATTTCTATATACCTAAGATTGACTTCTTAATATTGACTTTCTAATAAGTGAAAATGAAAATTTGGCTCTATATAATATTGTTAGAATTTCCGCTTCCCCTCTCCTCCCCAAATTGTTATGGGTCAGGTATTGATTAAATGCCTGACTCTGCCTAGGAAATCTTAGTCACAATCAGATTCTTTTTCTGTACCAAGATTATACTTCCTTTCTTGTGTGACTTCTTGTTTTCCTGGAGTTCATAATTGATTCATTTTAAATTTCTTTTGTTATCTGTTAGATATCTATTATTTATAACTAATGCATCCCCACATTCTCCATGGACATATTAATCTCTCAACATGTGCAAAAACATCAGGAATCTTTATGTTCCCCCCACTCTTTTTATTTCTTTGAACATATCACTCCTGGAGCACAGCATTTTCTTGTTACAATCTGGTCTTACATATAGGTGTTACTTCCAGAGTCCTTGAGGCAACTTGGGTGCAAAATTGAATTGGGTGCAAAATTGAAGAAGGTGCTCACTCTCAGGGATGTTCAAGTGTTGGAATAGTGCTTGCACATCCCCAAGGGTGAGTGTCTCCTTAAATTTTGTGTCCTGGGGACTTTGTTCATTTTCTTAGCCCTGATCCTGCTTACTTTCCTCCTTCCTGGATCCTATGCCCTCCTCTTTCTTGATTTACACCATCATTTTGGTGAAACACATCCTCAAGGAGTTTTCTGAGAAAGGGATATGGGAGAGAAATGATCTTAGATTGAATATGTCTGAACTTGTATTCTAGTTTCATATTTAATTAATAATTTGGCTATATAGATAGTAGCTTAGCTGTGTGTCAGGTAAGTATAGAAGCTCCTTGAATTATCATGAGGTTATGTCCTGATAAAGCTATTTGAAATTGAAAATATCTTAAATAAAAATGCACTTAATACATCTAACCTACTGAACATCATAGCTTAGGAATAGAATACACTCTAGGGTATCAGTTGTTTATCTTTGTGATTATGTGACTGATTGAGAGCTGTGGTTCACTGCCACTGCCCAGCATGCAAGAGAGGATCTTATACATATTGCCAGCCCAGGAAAGGATCAAAATTCAAAATTTGAAGTTCAGTTTCTTTTGAGTGCATATCACTTTTGTACCATCATCAAGTTGAAACACTGTAAATCAAACCATTATAACTTTGGGACCATCTGCATTTGAATCTGGAATTTCTTTGGTTCAATTTTTCAGAATAATTCTCCCATCATCCAGTTGTATAGGGGAGAAGATGAGACTTGCAGTTCTAATTCCTTGATAAATTCAACCAATCCTCTGATTTTTAAAGCCTGTGTATCATCCCTGACTTTTGGGACACTGGGTCTCTCCAAATTCCTAGTCTTTGCCAGATTATTCAGTGCAAGCAGGCTTGCTTCTTGTAGGCATCCCCCTTACAGGTAACTAGATTTCAGGGCGTTATTATTAAAAAAAATTAAAGTTATAGATGGACATAATACCTTTATTCTATTTATTTTTATATGGTGATGAGGGTTGAACCTAATGCCTCACATGTGCTAGGCAAGTGCTTCATCACTGAGTGCCAATCCCAGCCCCAGCTTTCTTTATTCTTGACTCAATTATCTTCTCTTTCATCTACTTTACAGCATGCAAATATTTTGCAGATACTTCCCATCCACTGTTGGGCCCTCTTTTAATTGTTTTTCTCTTTGTGGATCTATATTAAAAAACATTTTAGGGATAATTTTCATGGGGCTTAGCAAAAAGACAAGACTGAACACAACATTGCACAGTCTGCTATGTTCAATTAGGAATGTTTTCTGTCTTCTCTAACCTTGATTTTGACCCACTTTCCCACACAATCTTACAGCTGCTTTAAAAACTGAGTCCAGTAATAATAACAAGTGTGGCTCCCTATGATTCATCTCCAGTAACTCTTAGTACTCCAACATCCACTATTTGTAGCTTCTTGAAGCTTAATGTGGCCTAGTTCCATATTCTAGTCAAGCTTGTGTTTTCCTTTGTTTCTTGTTTGCCATCTTATATGCTTCCAACCTGGCTGAAGGTGGACCTTCACTTCCTCTGGTGTTCCCTTCACTGAAGTCTTGCAGAGAAGATGCAAAGAGGAAAACATGAGTTGGAGGGAAACTCTTCCAGGATTCCCATCCTCTGATGGCTAGGAGTGACTCTCTGCTATTGACCCCACTACAGACAGAGCCAAGCACAATGCTGGTGCAGGTCCTGGGGAAGGAGGGCTTACTGTGGGAAGCATAGATGGAGAGGAAAACTCCTTGACTTCTAGACTTGAATCAGGTTTCCATGGTCAGAGAGGAGAGAGAGACTGGGGACTTGGGCATGCCGGCCAAGTGCTAGGTGAGGAAGTGAGGGTTGAGGGGGCCTGGGTGAAAGTATGTGTGACCCTGGGGTAGACAGAACTTGGGAGGTGGGGTAAGTGTGAGGGACTGTACACAACTCATTAATTCTGGGCTGGGCTCCCTCCAGCATCCACTGTGATCCTCGTCAACCTCTACCTGGTGGTGTTCACATCATACTGGCCTGTCACTGTGCTCATTCTCACCTGGCTGGCTTTTGACTGGAAGACCCCTGAGCGAGGTAAGGGCCCTGTGGAACTGTGTTGCAATGTGCCACATACGCATCCTTCTTCTCTCCTAATCCTGAGAGTCTCTGACCAATTCTCAGGAAGCCCTTCAGCCTGTCCCTCCCTGGGTTAGAGAAGCTGAGGGAAGGATTCCTTTTAAGGTGTCAGCAAAGGCCCCAATTAGAACTGGAGTGGGTTAGGGAAGGGGAAGCTAATGAAGCAGGAGCTCAGCCTCTCGTAGGTTGGCCCTGACATGCTTACCCAGGTTGTCACTTTTTAGAGGCCAGCAGTGGGTATGAGCACACTGTGGCAAGGGAAGAGGGCAGTAGGGTGGACGAAGCTGTGCTCCATTGCTTCTGCTTTCAGGTGGCCGCCGATTTCCCTGTGTGAGAAAGTGGCGCCTGTGGAAACACTACTGCAATTACTTCCCTATCAAGGTGAGACGCCTCGGAGCCCCAGTGGGACCCCAAGCCACTGCCAATTCCAGGTCAGCAGTTGGGTCAGGTGTGGTGGTGGGTACTCTCCATATCAGGGCCTATGAGTGTGATGCCTGTAGGGGTTGTACACAACCCAACCTACATGGCCATCACCAGAAGCCCTTTCCCTTCCAAGTCTCTGGTCAACAGAGAAGGCCGCTGCCGTAGCTATAGCTCTCCTGACTCCAATTTCCTCCACAGCTTTTGAAGACTCATGATATTTCCCCCAGCCACAACTACATCCTTGCCTGTCACCCTCATGGGCTCATGTCCCATGCATGCTTTGGTAACTTTGCTACTGACAACGCAGCCTTCACCAAGATGTTTCCTGGCATCACCCCTTATGTGCTCACACTAGGAGCCTTTTTCTGGGTGCCTTTCCTCAGAGAATATATAATGTCTACAGGTGAGTTGGCTTCAAGGAGATAAAGTCAAAAAGAAAAAGTGGGAAGATGGGTGAAGAGCAAGGCCAACTCCATGATCCTCTGATCCTGAACAGCTACACTAAGGCTGGCCTAAGAGGAGGCTTCTAGCTCTTCCCCTCCCTTGAAGAGGGTTGGAGTAGGGAATGTTTGGGGGATTGGAACATGGCCAACGACCTCTTGACTTTTTCTGCCTGCCAGGGGCCTGCTCTGTGAGCCAATCCTCCATAGACTTTCTACTTACCCAGAAGGGCACAGGCAACATGCTCATTGTGGTGGTTGGTGGCCTGGCTGAGTGCAGATACAGCCTGCCAGGCTCTTCCACCCTGGTCTTGAAGAACCGGTGTGGCTTTGTGCGCATGGCCCTTCGACATGGGTAAGGACAGCTCCAGTCCAGAAGCAGGGGTGGTGGGGATCCAAAAGCCCAACCAGGAAGGAAGAAGGGGTTTTGAGGATGTGGTATCTAAAGGGGGAGGTGGGAGTACAGAATTCACTGTTACTAACTAGGGCCATAACAAACATAAACAATTTGTATTTGTCAGTGGGGAAAAAAATGCAACATTATGTCTAGGTTGGAGAAGAGCCAGAGCAAAGTCCTGGAGGTTTTTATGCACAGGAAGAAAGGGTACAGGGCCAGCCCTCAGCCTGTTCTCCCTCACACTAGCCTCTCATCTGGGCCATCCCCTTCTTTAAAAGGGGACAGGCTGAAACCCCAGCTCAGCTGTCTCTGGACAGCTAAGCTTAGCATGTGGGGTAAAGGGAAGGAAGTTGAATGAAATGGCCCTTGAGTCTTATGGGAATTCAGACCTGGGGATTCCCAGGAGTACCTGGGCTTGCTTCTTTGAGGTTGCTGCTGCTTTGCTTCCATGGGCAGCCTGGGCTAGGCCATGAAGCCCCCACACTCAGCCTGGACCTAGGCACAACTGCACTGAGATCTGGGGAGGCCTGTGGGCAGACTGAGGGAGTGCTGTCAGACAGCATCTCTGGCCTTCAGCAAAGTCCCTAACTTTCTGGGCATTAAAGAAGATGCTTCTCCTCTACAGGGTGGCTCTAATCCCTGCCTATGCCTTTGGAGAGACGGACCTCTATAATCAGCACATTTTTACTCCTGGAGGTTTTGTCAATCGCTTCCAGAAATGGTTCCAGCGTGTAGTACACATCTACCCTTGTGCTTTCTATGGGCGTGGCTTCACCAAGAATTCCTGGGGCCTTTTGCCCTATTCCCAGCCTGTAACCACCATTGGTGAGTACACCTTTCTATTGGCAGCCTTGGTCAAGAATCCAGGATCCAGCTCTGAGGGGATCCAGTTCTCTGGCTGTGCTCAGAGACAGGGAGGCTGGCTAGGATGAGTGGCAGGTTGGGGGCAAGGGTGGGGAGAAGCTGGGCTTGAGGCCTGGGGCCCATTCTGAGGAGTGAGCTATTCTGATACATTTCCTGTTCCCTCCTCTGTCTCCTCTGGCAGTTGGGGAGCCTCTACCACTGCCCAAGATTGAGAATCCGAGCAAGGACATTGTGGCTAAATACCACGCACTCTATATTGAAGCCCTACGCAAACTGTTTGATGAGCATAAGACCAAGTTTGGCATCTCAGAGACCCAGGAGCTGGTGGTAGTTTGACAGACATCCCAGCAGCCTCACAGCTTGGTTGGAAGGTGTGAAACTTGTGAAAACAGGAGGTTGGAAGTCACCTATTGGGCTCCTGCTCTTGATTTGACCAGTCCTCATCAGGGGGAGGGGTCGTCCATGGGGTTGTTTTCTCCACTGGTCTTTCCACTTCCATCTTTCTCCTTTTAGCTCTTTGCTTTCCCTTGTGGCCCTGGGGAGATAGGCCTAAGAGATACCCCTACCTAGGGTAGAGGTACCCTGAGGCTCCCTCAGAAGGGACAAGAATTGAGGAAATCAATGGACAGGACAGAAAGCCCATCTCCTGATAGTATGTGTGTCCCAACTATTTGGAGGGGTCTAGGATCCCAGCTCAAATCCTTCTCCAAATATCCAACTGAGATCTCCAATCTCCAAGAGGTGGTCCTGACATCACCTCTTGCAGGACCTGGTGGCTTAAGAGCCAATGGGCTTTGAGTTTAGGCTTCACTACATTCAAGCCATGTGACTTTGGGTGTAGGCCCCTCTGAGCCTCGGTTTTGTAAATAAAATGGGACCAGTAATCCCTCCCCTAGCTACCTCAAAGGCTGTTGGGAGGATCAAATGATACCGGATGTAACTGAACTTTAAAATCTGGAGAGGTATACCAGATTATTCTCCAACCATTTGATTTCCTGTCGTTGAACAAACAGTGCCCTCAATTTCATGTCATCTCAATTTTTAAAAGAAATTTTGTAGTATATGATCTGCTGTTGAAAGTTTAAGAAAGTGATACCCCCTGCCACTCCTTATACATACTCAGTTTCCACCTCATAAAGCTATAATAGAATGGGTCAGGCTCAGGCCTCATTTCCCATCTTTTCTCCAGCATCTTGACTATACTTGCCTGGCCCTATAACTCAGCACTTTGTTTGAGTACATGGTTTCCAGTAGCCATAAAGTACTCTCCTTCTGAGTGGTAATTCTCGCAGACTCTTGGCCCAGTGATTGTTGCAATGACAAGGTTACACAATTTGGCCCACAAGGCCCTTGTTCTATCCCTTTTGAATGGAATGCCTTTTGGTCCAATGATTTACCTACATTGAATTTTTCAATTTGGTTTACAATACCTTCTATATAGTGTGTCATACTATCTTTGCCCTGGATGCCTGCTTCATGTGATGATTTGCATGCAGTGTGGCAAAAATTGCTTCCATTTTTCTGCTGTCTCTAGTACTTCTTGTACCAGGGATTACATGTTTCCTCAGTTCTCACAAGGTACTTTTGTTCTGTTTTGGTGTTGGGACTGGAACCCAGAACCTTGTGCATGCTAAGGATGTGCTTTACCACTGAACTATACCCCATGGTGTTTTGAAATAGTCTTTGGGTTTCCTGTGACTGGTTTCCCTTTCAAGAAACAAACAAACAAACAACCCCCCCTCAAAATAAAAAACCTCTAAGGCAGCCAGAGGACCAGCCGGGGTTCTAACATTGGGCCCATCCACATCTGACCATTGCAGATCATTATGGGCTTCTGTGGTTACATGCCACATTCTCCATCTATACACTGAGAACAAAGGCTGTGCTTGTGAAAAGTGACCAGAACACTTTTGGACTACATGTTCCTGAGTAGCTATCTGGTCCTCTTCCAGTGAGCTTCTTCCCTAGGACAGGAAGAACATGGGACCAAGTGGCAGAGGCAGCATGGCAGAGTGGAAAGTGTCCTGCACTGGGAACTGACAAGGCTGAAACACCTACTAGGTGGGTGGCCTTCCATGAGCTGCTCAAAATCTTTGATCATTGCTCTCCTCATCTGCAAAATGAGGTGATATCTTAATGATGAGCTAAAGGCTGGATTTCCCCAAGCTGTTTTGGGCCAAGGCCTGAAATAGCCTCACACTGAGGTGAATCTATGCTGTGTCCCAGCTGCAGGACAATATTCCTTTTGTTAGGAAATCTAGCCTCCTGGGCATATGCTTCCAGAAGATCTCAGGCTATAGGGATGGGAGCATGTGGTTTAGGGTACAGAGAGGATGTGGGATGCTGTGACAGGAAATTCAGACTATTTTCTTTCTTCTGCTCCCTCTGAAATGAGTGCCTTGATCCTTTCTCTAGCTCATGAGTGGCATCATTTGCAAAGAAGCACCTAGCCCATAGGAAGTGCTCAAACTGATTTCAAGAACAGGAGGGGGAAAGCGCTTTATTTGCAAAGAATAAACCATTAATTTACACAAACTTACATCCCAGTTTATATACATTATATATAGTTTATATACAAAGTATCTCACACTGGATGCTGATCCCCCAAAAGCAGCAATGGGCCTGCTCCAGGCCATTCTCATAACAATGCCCACCCTCCCCCATCCCAGCTGGAGCTCTTTGAATAAAGAAATGGCACACCCTAACACCTCCTGGAGAGCCCTAAAATGGATTAAAAGAGAAAAAATCAGGTTCCTTCTCTGTACTGGCAAGGCCTAGGGGAGCCCTGAGGCAAGGATGGGACCTGAGGCAGCACTAGGGTGGCCTAAGAACTTCCTGGTACTGGGCCAACTAGAACCTTTTAGTATAGAGGCAGGAGCTGGGCACATGTGGCAGTGGGGTGAGCAGAGTTCTGGTGAAGGCTGCCTCTCCTCTCTCCCTGCCTGGCCAGGCTCCTGAAGGGGGCCAAGCATGTCCAGCCTTGAGTGTGTAGGTGGAAGAAAGAACGTGGCCTTGTGCTCTACTCCTTCCTTTTCTCTGCTGAGTCTGGAGGTCGGAGCTTGCTCACCACTTCGGGCAGGTCACCTTCCCTCTCTGGGCCTTGGTTTCCGCATGAGTAAGAGGGTGGAATGTAGGTCAGGCCATATTCCCTCTGAAGGCCTTTTCAGTTCTAAATTTCTCTGAATCTATTTGCATCCACCAGAAGTTACAGAACACACATGTGCTCACATGTGAGCACATGCAGGGTTCCCAGCCCTTTCCTGTTAAGCAAAAGAAATATGGCTCAGGATGGATGAAGAGGGAAATAAAGCAAATGCTACATTTTCCAGGGAACCAGTAGCTAAGCAGCCTCCCACAGCTGCCTTTTGTACCAGCTTGGCTGTTGAAGCCAAGCAGCTGGCAGAGGCTACTGCCATGTAATTCTCCTGCAAACCTCTGTCATCTGCTTCCCACCAATGTCCTTGTCCCATTCTCCATGCTAGCCTTAGTCCTCTGGTAAACTCCCATCATCATAATTCCAAACTGTAAATCTATCCACATCCTCCTATCAGTAAACTGCTTCACTACTTCACCAATGACTATACCACAGCAGGGTTCCCCAGCTATTTCTTATTTCCTTTACCATCGCTCTTCCTCTAGGCAAGGTTCAGAATGAATGTGGTGTCCAGTGGGAATCCTGCTTTCCCTACAATCCCTACCATGTCTAGAAAATGGGATGGGTGTCAGACTCTCCTTTAGGGGTACAATTAAGAAGGTTTTCCTTCTTGCTCCTCACACCCACTTGGCTTTAGAATCAGTCTTCTCTCAAATCTTCCCTGAGAGATGCTGATAGTATCAAGGTCTCTGTGTTCTGGTAGCAAGAGATAAGGAGTCACTTAGCTGTGGGGAGTCAGTGGGATCCTGGCAGCCATGCGAAGGGTAAGAAAAGGAGGACTTTGCCCACAGTAGGACTCCACACATGATGGCTGATTATTTTGTCAGATGGGTGAAAAAAACATCAGGGGTTACCAGTTCTGGAGTCCCAGAGGCCTGCTGCTTGGACGTGATGCCAAGAAGATTTTTCTGAGCAGCCTCTAAGTCTGATGGCCATTTCCCAAAGAGACATTCAACTCTTTGCCACAAAAGCCCCTGACAGCCAAGAGAACTGGCATTACTATCAAGCAATGAAAATGGGCATGTCTGGGTTTCTCCTTAGGACCCTCAATGATCTTGGTTCCATATTATCACCTTTACTGGTTCTCTATAGACCCCAATTCCACACAGTTCTGTGGTACAAGGGAATAATTTTGGAGGCAGACCTGGCTAACTTTAACTGGATGACATCTTAGTCAAAGCACTTCACCTCTCTGAGCCTCATCTAAACAATGGCATTTGAGATACTCTCTGCTCTGCCTTCTTCAAAGGAAAAAACAAAAGAGAAATTACTTTCCGAACTTTGAGAGGTTCTGCCAGTTCCTAGTACAATGGCAGATTGTGCAAGGCACTTTAAAGGAGTTGAGCCTATAGCTTGCCTGGCCTCCAGTTGCAAGTCTGTCATTAGCAATTGAACAATAGAGGCCTGGCCTACCACCTCTTGCCCTGACCCTTGAAGAGTCAAGCAGTGTGGCTGCTTACAAAGAGGAGGCACATCTAAGAGAAGTACCTGTTGTTCTTGGTGGATTTCAGTTGCCTGAAGGAATGTATTCCCATCTCCTCAAAAGGAAACACGTTTTAGGAATAAGAGGAGCAGACTGTACAAGGCTGACCCCCCAGCATTGGCCTGGACCTAGCACCCAGACGCCAGGCTGCATCCAGGCAGTTAGAAAGAAGGCCTGTGAAGGGTCCTAGCATTTGACCTGCAGGAAGCTTGGGATTGGGCAAAGGTGCCTTTGGACCAGAGCTAGGGTGCTGAGCCCTGCTCAGTGCCTAGACACTGGCTTCTCCTGAGCCTGGCTTCAGTGAAGCAGCATGGGCTCTGGGGTGACTAAGCTCTATTGTAATTTTCTGAAGAAAGACCAAGTCAGTAGGCCATTGGCTGCTGTCCTTTCAGATAAAGCCTGGCCTAATGATCACTTGGGTTGCAGCAAACTTGGACAAAGCTCCCCTGTCTTATCCCCACCTCTTGCCCTTTCTAGGCCAGGTAGAAAAACTCTGCTTTGCTGATGCCCTAGGACAGTCTAGGGTTTAGGAATTCAGAAGGCTACTATGGCAGCTGCCTGTTAAGAGTCACAAATATTAAAACTTGAAGGTACTTTTGGAGGTTATACAGTTCAACCCCTTGCTCCCAGACACAGTTTGATTAGAATTAGATGAATAATACATGTATTGCTTAATAAATGGAAACTTCTCTTTGTGCCCAGGTAAGCTAAAGAATATCCCAGACTCACATGAGCACAGGTCCCAGGTTAGGCACCTGTCTCAGACAGAGGTAGGCTCTGTGGAGAAAGAAGACAGGAGTTCTAGTCAGGTTGGGGCAGGTGCAATTGTGAGAGGGACCCCAGGGAGTTTTCTGAGCATGCAGCATAGCTGTAAACAAAGTGAGAGACACGTGGCCCTATGTGCACATTCAGGTTCTTATGTAGGCAGGTTTGTGGCTGTTCCTGCAAAGGTTCCCTGGCAGAGCAAAATTCCCCTCTCTGGAGCTCAGAAAGCTGCCACAGTGTGGCTCTCAGCCTGAGTGGGAAGAGCTCCCTGACCCTCTTGCAGGTCACAGTGCAGAGGAGCAAGAATGCTTCCACTGCCAAGGACACCTGCTTGGCAGGTTTTTCCCCTGGTCTCTGCCACAAGCACCTATCTTTTTCCTCCTGGCCCTCTCCTTAGGCAGTAGCCTAATGCCACCACTGCCCCGACCCCCAGCCAAGAGAGGAGCAGCAGCACCCTTGGGGTCACCCCCAGAGTCTGGAGTGCACCTTCACTTTCTCTGGTCCACTGCTCTGGATCCTCATTTTAGTGCAACAAATGATAAATCTGACAACAGGGACCTTGGGGTTGAAGAGTCATGCCATAAGCCAGTCACCATGGAGCCAAAGAAGGCTTCTGCTTCCTGTAAACCCTGGGGCTCCATCAACTGTCCTGTTAAATCAAGGTCATTCTGGAAAATCAAGCAGGCCTTGTCATCCTGGAGTCATTGGGGAATAAATAGCACTGGGGCACTTCTCTCTGTGGCTGCAATGCCAATATACCTCACTCCACAGCAGCACTTCAAAGGTTCTGGGAGTCCCGGCTCCCAAACCTGGGGCAGGGGCATGGGCAGGGGCAAAATGGGGGGAATCTAGGATGCAGGGGCTTCACCCAGCCTGATGGCCCCAAAAAAGGTGGTGTGCTTGCTCATATTGATAGAGATGTCAGCATGCACCATTTTCACGGCGATCTTCTGTCGGGCCTTGAGGAGGCAGACACCTGCGGTATAGCAGGTGTTGTAGTTGGTCTTGCCTGTTTCGATGCTGCGGGTGCACTGTAGGAAGGGCTTCTCATCCACCACCACCTCATAGCTGGCAAAGTCAGTGAAGTTGATGTAGTAAACCTGGGTGAGAGGCAACAAGAAGGGATTGGGGAAGAGAGGAAAGAGAGGGTGGGGGCCCTCCCCTATAGTGACCAGACAGGACCCTCTCAGATGAACTGCCAGGGTACCTTGTGGAGGGGGCAGTGCCACTTGAAGGCGTGCTAATGGGCCAACAGGAACAGCAGGGTGACAGGTTCATGTACTGTCCTTCCCCAATTCCATGGGGCACAGGTGGCTGAGCAGACCTTTCTTAGAACAGCACACCTGTCATAAACTCTGTGAGGATAAAAAATTGTGCTTTATTTGCCCCTTTACCACCTCCTCACCCAATCCCTGGCATGAAGCACAGTGGTCTGCACACCTTAGGTGCTTAATATGTGCTCAATCAATGCTCCAGACACAAACTAACTTCCAAGTCCAAGCCCCAATGGCTGTGCGTGACTAAACTTAGAAGTCACTGATCCCCGGGGAGGTCAGAGTAATGGTATTCCATTTCTTCAGCTCTTTAACAGAAGTCAGCTCATCTTGCAGCACCCCCTCTCATCACTGAACTCCTATCCCTGATCACAGGACCCCTCCGCCCTCCCATTAGATGACTGAGGAACCAGAACCATCACAAATGAGATATCAAATTTGGAAGGGCAGAATCTAGGTACCTAACTTCACTCCATGGCCAGGAGGAAGCACTAACCTATGCTGGATTTCCTAGCATCACAGGGATTTTCCCAGCCTGCATGGTCCACTCTCAATTCTCCCCTACATTTAGAAAATTAATTTTTCTATTTGTGTTACCATCAGTCATCATGCCCCATCCTGTGTTGATTATCAGCCACTACCAAATGGCATGTAGTCCATAGGACATTGGGGTCACACCCACATGCCCCATAGGGGTTGAGACCATCTGACACCCTAAATCACTTTATGAAAGCTGACTCCCTCCGTGGACTAGGAGCTGTGTATTCAGGTGCTATAGTATCTCTTGGGTCAGGACCAAGCTATGCCAGGATGCTCAGTGTGCCTACAGGATGCTTGTTAACCCACCTTCTCTGGCCACTCTCCCATGAGACCCATCTGTTGGCTCCATAGTCCTTCTGTTCATGCACTGCTTGCTGCCCACCCCAGAGAAGCCCCAACCTCAAGGCTCATCTACCTCTAGCTCTGTGGAGAACCCCACAGTGGGGGCACCCAATGGGGGATGGCAGTGGATGGGCACTGGCAGACCTGGGGAGTGGGCCCAGGGCAGGGAAAGGACAAAAAACAGAGGGAGAAGGCCTGGGAGAATGACAGCAGGAAGGAGGCAGGAGTAACAGAAATAGAAAGACAGAGAAACAAATGGGAGAAAGAGGAAGGAAAGAGTCAGAAATTTTTTTGAGGTGGAGAGAAAGTCCGCAGGAGCACAATTCATTATAATGCCCAAGCTAGCAGTGTTGTGGGAAGCAGTTCTCAGCAGCCCTGAAACTGACTCTCAAAAACTATGCTGAGACCAAGTTCAAGTTTGGCAGTAGAACCAAACAATTCAGAGGGGAAACAAGGGCCTGGGGCCCTGCAGGAGGGAATCAGATAGTAGGATGTGGGAGGGGCCTCTTTTCAGTTTTTCCATGATACATGGCTAGGAAAGAAATGAAGCAGCCCCTCTCTTTCCTCCTTACAATGCCCTCCCCGTGCAGTCCCCCTCACCCCCACCCGGCCTGCCAAAGCAATAAGTTAGCCAATGGAAGGTCTTGGCTGTCTCCACAGTGCCCCTATGTGGCCTGCACCGGATCTGCATTCTGGATATAAGAAGAGTTAGGCCTAAGACCGTACTCACTTCTACCTGACTATAGATGAAGTAGGTGCCGTCCACCAGTACCTCCAGCTCCCCGCTGCGGGGATGTAGTTTAAACACCCTGGGGTTCATAGTGATGCGAGACCAGTCATTGAGCACTCCACCTGAAAGATCTCAGTATGAGAGAAGGGCAGTCACTCAGTACATGTTATAATAATCTGGGCAATAGAAAAATACCAAACAGTATACACCCGCCACCCCTGTCCCATGTGACCAGGAAGACCAGGAAAGGCCAAACTTTAAGAAGAGCAATTTGGAAACAGGAAAGTAGTGCTGTTTATTAAAGGGCTCCTGGGCCTGCCTCAGAGTCCCTGGGGTTTGCCTATCTTTCTTCATCCCTCCTTTCCTGACCCTTTTGTCTGAAAGAGTCTTTAACCAACATCTTCTAGTTGGAATTTGGAGTGGTGGTGGTGAGAAGAGATTGGGCACACTGCCTTATTTTCTTTGTTTTTTTTTTTTTATGGGGCCTGCATAGGCAAAATTCAGACACTGAGTGGCAGGCTAGGTCTTATTATTCAATTTTACTTTCTCAGCAGTAGCTCCTGAATCCCTCTCCTGTCTCATAGGTTCATGGGATTTCTCCTTATGAGATTCCTTTTTATGGTTCCTCCACGCCCACTCCCTTCTGGAAAGCCTCCGTGGGTCCTCAGGCAATTACTCGGCCCAATGAATGATCTGTCTGGAGAACATTATGGATCAGGGGTGATTGAGACTCCACGGCAGCTGGAGCTAGTGACCACCAGTAACCAGGCCCCATAGGTGAGAGGGATCTTTAAGAGAATGAGGGTAGACTGTCAGGTTGCAGCAGACTAGGAAGAAGGATGGGGGAGGGTGTCTGGGAGTTGAGGCACCCTTGGCAAGGCATCTGTCTCTTGGCCCTATCCCAGTCAGGGGGAGCCAGCACGTGGGAGTAGAAGAAAACTTCCCTTTTTCATCCTGCAGAAAAAGGGATATTACTTCCCACCATGACATGGCAGGGCAGGGTGGAGCTTAAGCTCATGGAGTCTTTTTCTTCTCTCAGCCATCCATTTTTCATCAAGAAATTTTGTTTTGAACATCCATCCTTGACCAGTTTTAGGAGACTGCCTCTGAGGTGTGAGGAAAGAGGCCTTTGGAACAGGTGGCCATGTTTCCTCATAGATGGAGTTAGGAGGAGATGCCCTGGCTCTGTTTCTTCAATGGACCACTCTGAATGATGTCCTATCACCTCTGACCCCCTCACTGCTTCTGGTGGGACTCAAGGTCAACATGGACATCTACTGTGGAGTTGCCCAGATGGGTTGGAAACAGTCTTGCTATATGTTAGGAACAAAATCAGTAGCTGCTAACACAGAATATATACTGAGGCTGTTACTCCAGACACCCAAACAAATCTATTTCCTATATGTCCCCATCCTCCCTGGACAGATGGTAATCATGGCCCTCTCCAGGCCCTGGGGCCCATGGCACCTGGTCTCCAGCAGGACTGATAAGATTTTGGTGCCATTCTGCTCCTTTTTTATACTTCTGAGGCTATTAAGTCAGACATCCAGGTGGCAGTCAGGGAAGTAGCTAAGACCAATCATTAAGGAAATTCAGCACAGCCAGTTCAGGACTGACTGGGCTCTTAAAAGCTGTCCCCATATAGCAGGTTTCTTAGCCTTCATTTACTGTTTCCACACTCATAAGCCCTCCCTTTCAGTCGAAGCTCTGCAAGCATCTGGCATCTTGGCTAGCTTGCTGTTTCCTAGGGCTCCTGGGGGTTTTGCATTTTAGGCTTTGGGCACCCTGGGGACTGGACATTATTTCTAAGTGCTGTTCTTTAATGAATGTTCATGTCTCTTTGGGGAAGAAAATTAACCTAATCATTCAGTGGAGTATACATACACATCACAAAAGAGCATAACACAGTACAAAGAGACAGGCAAACATAGTTTCAAATCTCAGCTTCTAAAACACTATGAAATGTTGGGCCAGTTAATTAACCTCTCTGAGCTTCAGTTTCTGTCTCTGTGAAAAAGGAGCTAATATGTACCTCATGGGGCAGTTATGAGGGTCAAAGGAAATAGAAGACAAAGAAAGCATGCTGAAAACTCTAAAGTACCATACAAACAGAAGGACACATATTTATTATGGTATTATCCAGTCCCTATGGGACTCTGTTTCCCCATCTCTCAATCTCTCTGTCTCTCTCTCTTATCTGGTACCAGGTATTGAACCCAGGGATACTTAACCACTGAGTCACTGTAATCCCCACTGTAATCCCCAGCTCTTTAAAATTTTTTTTTTTTCATTTTGAGACAGGGTCTTTCTAAGTTGCTTAGGGCTTTGTTAAATTGCTGAAGTTGGCCCTGAACTTTCAATCCTCCTGCTCAACTTCTGTAGTCACTGGGATTACAGGCATGTACCACCACACCCAACTGTTTCCCCATCTCTGAAATGCAGGGATTACATTAAAGCAGTGTTCCTCAACCTCCTTAAACATGTTCTCCCTTTTGATAGACACTAGCATCTCATACTCCCTAGAGATTTTAACATGATTATCATTCCCTGAGAAGCAACCCCCCCACTCATTTTCCTTTTAGAGTGATCACACAAGAAGAGTTTGATTTTATGTAGTTTTACTATCTCTAATTTGTATTGTGAAAATGTTTATCAAATTACACATATCTCCATGGCGACTCTGATATACACTCCATCTCTCAAGAATACCTGGGTGGATGATGTTTCAAGTCCCTTTCAGCTCCCTCATCAGTGAATTCTAAATGCGATTTAGGTGTAGCAATTTATCCTGGTGCAAGCTGTTACTGTGGATAGCCAGTAGAGGGCATGATGGAGTAGGGAATGGCCTTCTATGCCAAGGGTACCTCATGGGCCTGGGAAGAACTAGGCTGGGCAATTGTTTGGAGGCTGGGGATGAGGGAGGGGAGAAGCTCCTTTCAAGGACACAGCCTACTTTGATTCTTACCATTCTTGACTTGAATCGCTGACCCTTGGCCCTGTAGATGTACCACAGCTGGCTGGGAGGATGAAAAGGATAAAGAATAGTCAGTCACTATAATGGTTGCTTACTCTGACATGAGTTCCCATGTTTCTATCCCTCATTTCTAGTCTCTTTTTGTATCCCAATTCTGATTCTTCTCCCCTATCTTGGGATGTTAGTGACTATATTTCTACTAGAGAGCAATATGATTTTGTAGCTCTGCCACTTCCTCGCTATGTGACCTCAGCCAAATATAGTGCCTCTGAGCCTCATTTCCCCAACTGTAAAATGGGAATTATAAGAATCTCTGGCCTCTCTCACGGGGATGTCTGAGGATCAAATGAGGTGATGGATATAAAATGGCCCTGCAAAGCCATCATGCACTGTGCAGCTGTGTAGATTTATCACTGTGGCCAAACAGCTGTAGTGAGGGCCGCTGAGATGAGACAAAGCAAAAGCAAGGCAGCAGAACCTGCCAACAGAGACAGATTAGGAGGCTCAAAGACTAGGGAGGAGCCCCTGGGGCCATTAAGGCAGAAACCTAGGCTGGGCTTGGCCTGGAGGTGGTTGGCTGTTTTTCAAGGACACACTCTTAAACTTCTCAGCTCTGTCCCCCAGGCACTTTGAGTGCCGACAAGGTGTCTAGGGTATCTAGGGAGTCAGAGGCCAAGGTGAACAGGCCCGACTGGCAGCTCATTTCCATTCACTACTGAGCCTAACTGTGGTGACCCTTTGTCTCCTATGGAGTGAGGGGATAAAAAAAGTCTTGTCTAGACGGGTTCCCATAGCTAAAGGCAGGCCCTGGGGCAAAGCTTTTCTATTCATAGACATGGGAGAGTTCTGTGAGTGAAAACCCTCAGAATCTCTAGGGCGTCCTCACAAAATAAAGCCTCAGGAAATTTCAGAGGGAGCTGACTTAAAGGCTTCTCTAAGCTTGTGGCCTTCCCTCTGCCCCAGGAACAGAGCAATCCCCAGCCAACCTGGTTTTCTCGATTTCCAGCTTTGTCAGCAGCACCTGCAAAATAGGACAGGACAATCAGATGGTGTGCTTTCTACTTCCCCCTTTTTCCACCTCAACACTTGCTCCCTGAACCTTGCTCCCTGGGGCCAGCCCTGTCTGAGTTTTCTTCCTCAAGCCTTAGAGCTGGAAGGAGAGTCAGAATGCACTATGGGGGTCTGGGAAGTGAGAGGATGCTCTTTCTTGCTCCTTTCTGTCCCTCAACTTCATCTTCCTTAGGCCAAGCATCCAGCAGGAAAGTCAATACTTGCCTAGGGCAAGCCCAACTGAGTACCCCTAGAGTGCAATGTGAGGGTATCCCTGTCACTATGTACCTGAGATAACAGTGCTTGCTTCTCTGCTCATTTGCTGCCTTTCTCTTAATTGCCTTCATGAAGCCCATTGCCACTTGTAAAGGTTTGGTTTCTTTGTGTCTTCCTCCTCCAGGACATAAACTCTACAGGAACAGGGGCCACTCAGAAATGTATCTCCTCATACCCACAAAGTGCTCAATTAATATTTGTGGAATGATTGGATTAAAAAAATAACCTAACTCTGTCTCTTGTGGCCATGGTAACACTGCTTTAGCCCTATTTGAATTCCAAGTTACAGAATCTGAGTCCTGCTGCCGAATTCTCAGACCTAGAGAAATTGGCTATAAAGAGTCCATTTATTTTAAACCCCAAGGTATAGGAAGTAAGCAGGAGAAAGAGATAACTACTGACCTAAGTCCAGTCTGACTCCTGTCAACTTTAATTAGGCAGGTCTGGGTCTGCAGCCATACCTTTTGGATGCTCTTCTGGGTCCCAGGGAAAAGATGCAAAGGGAGGAAATGGCATTTGGGCAGTATTCTGGGATAAGGATCTAGTGCAAGAAGCACTTTGTTGCAGGACAGAATGGTCATGGTGCCTTGGTTTGCTGGATTCACAGCTTGAGTGACTCATAAATTTCCAACTACTTCACCATCTCTTCTACTTCTCATCTCATCTACTTCTCTACATCTATAGGAAAGGCACCTCAGAGTTCATGGGATGAAACTATCATAGGATTTGTAATTTTATCCATTCTTCAACATTTCTCCCTATAGCCTATTTCCATGCAAGCATTAGCAAATGGAGCTAGATGCTGGGAATCAGAGCAGACCAACTCCATCCTCCATAGGAACCTCAATGAATCATCAGGGCCTCTGTCATCATCAGGGCTCATGTGAATTTACTGGCACACTACAGGGAGGCCTAGAGTCAAGGGATATCATGATGGAAATATTCACATGGGGCAAGAAAAGGTGGCCTGTCATTGACAGGTTGGATAAACAAGAAGGTAGAGCAGGCCAGGCTCTTCTGGCTTGTCCAATTTCTAGCCCTATACTGGGAAAGAAGTTCCTGCATTTCTTATTGCACATCAATCCCATCACCACTATTTGAAACTGTTCTCAGGATCACCCACTCTTGCTCTATAAAAGTAAATAATAAGGTGCCTAGTGGGGGTGAAAAGACAGGAGAACTCACCAGAAGGTCCCTGGAGGCCAGGGGGACCTTGAGGACCAGGAGGACCTGGAGGACCAGGTGGTCCCATAACAGTTGTTCCTGGAATTCCAGGAATCCCTGGAATCCCTGGGGGTCCCTGGGGTCCTGGTGGTCCTGGAGGTCCTGGGGGACCATTGGGCCCAGGCGGCCCTGCCTTCTTCCCTGGAAAAAAAAGAATTACATTTGCAGTTATTTACTACCAAGAGTGCACTGCTGGGAGTATACTGTCAGGAGTTCTAGAGACTTTCAATGACACAAAGTCAGTTTTCTGGCTGGGAATTCCTGCTAAAGAGCTGGACACTTTCATCATGCATACCTTACCCTTTCTCTCAGCTGGAGAGGAGAATATAGAAATAAATGCTTCTCAAGGAGCTCAGTTAGTGGGGAAAAAGTCAGAGGATAGTAGAAGTGCTACATTAGTAGTAAGGACCAAATACTGAAGAGGTCAGGGAAGACTTCAAAGAGAAGGTTACAATTCAACTGAGTCCAAAGGACAAGAACTACCAAGCAGTCAAACCTATGGGTCACTTTGTGATTCTTTTCAGAATCGGGCCATTGTTAAAGAGTGTGGGACTTTCATGTTAACTGTCCAGTTTGGTGGATTTGATGTGGATAACAAGAGGGAGCTGGACAGCCTGACCTCAGGAATGACATTGGCTCCAGGAAGACAGGAGTCAGGATATGCAGGAGATGGGGGTGGGGATGGAGACAGGGCAGTACTAGCTGGGAATGAAGAATGTGTGGGGAGGAAAGAAAGACAGAGGGAGGGAGAGAGCAAAGAGAAGAGAGATTGGGGATACTGAGAAACAATAGGAAGTAAGGGGAGGCAGAGTAGACAGAACTGAGGAGAAGGCAGCAGGCTTTGCTTTCTCAGCTGACCTCTCTAAACTCTATTTTTAAAGATCTCTGGGAAAGGAAATTCTGCAAACTCCCTTGGTAGCATGTTCCAATGTTTATCACCCCTCACTGCTCACTGTTAGGAAGTCATTTGGTAGATTTAACTGAAATCCCTCCTGTGGCAGTTTAAACTTTTATTCCATTCTTTGTGTAGACAGAGAAGAATAGTTACCATCGTTGACATAATAACCTTTATACACTCAAAGACATTAGGTTACCCATCAACCTCCATTTTTTGTATGCTAAATAATCCAACTTCCCAGAGTTCTTTCTCAGAGGACCTATTCTCAAATGTATTATTCATCATGCCCACCAACTCCACTCTGTTCCCTCTTCGCTATATTTCCAGAACAATCTCAGTCCTCCTATTTCATATTCTTGTCCTTCCAACATTTCCACCAGGATGTAGTCATGCTGAGTCCTAAACCCAAACTTCTAGCTCTTTCTGTTTACTTCTCTGCTCTGTGTAGCTCCACTGGAGGACTGCAGCTAGTCAGTCAGAGGTCAGTGTTTTTTTCCTCCTTTTACCACCCTCTCACGATTTTGTGGAAGTCCCAGGAATGGAAGCCTTTTATAAGATTATCACAATGCCTTCAGCTGAGGTAATTTAATATTAAAGAAAACCCTTTCTTTAAAACCTTCATACTGACTCCAACTCCCTGCTCCTCATACTCTTAGCCTGGAGAATCCTGTCCTGATTTATCAGGTTTTCCTTTGAAAATAATGCCAAGAAATAATGTCCAAGAAACCAAATCCTCATGGCAAAACCACTCAAGAGGCCAGTTGTCCATGTTTTAACCACATCTGCATTTGTAATAAAACAATGGATCATTGTGGAAACTCTTCCACAGGAAGGAAAGAAAGGAAGTTCTGGGGAGCATCTCTCCCAGAGACCCCGTAGCCTTAAACATGTAGAGGTATGAGCTTTAGAGTTTTCCCTGCACTTAGCAGCAGAAGATTGGATCTGCTCAGTTTCTAGATCTATCCAATTTTAAGATGCTGAACAGGAAAACCATCTCCCTTCAGATTTGGACAGCTTCCAACTCAGGCTTATTTGGCACCCAAGTTTCAATCCTAGCTAGTGTAGTGGAAAGAAATGGAATCTGTACTCAGGAGATAAGGCTGTAAGCCCCAGCTCTGCCATAGTTGCACTTTGGGCAAATCCCTCCCTCTCCTTGAGCCTTGTTTTCTCCATCTATGAAATGAGGAGATTGGCCTCGATGATTTCTTTAGGTTTCTTCCTGAGAAGAAGGTTCCCTAGGAAGACTGATCTACCCGTGGTATTCAGGAACTTCCCTAACTTGGTTGTAAGGTTTTCTTCTCCTTCATTATTTTTGGGTGAAGTGGACCCAGAGGATGGTGCATATTAGGCCATCCTGTGTCCTAGCACTTCTGAGCCTAACAGAGATTTTTCCAGCTAGAGGGTGTTTTGTGGGTAGTAAAACCTTCAGATTCAAGAATGTGAGTCTCCTGTAATTGCTTAATGTAATTTTGGAAGAATTACAGCCAGAAACTCCTCCAGTCCAAGAGAATAATGGTTGCAGTGTAAACAGAGAATGTTCACTTATGAAAATGTTAGAAGGCATTTGAGAAAAAGCTCCTGCTGCAATCTAGTTGTGCAGCTGGCCTTCTCTGATTTTCTGCAATCAGGCAAGGGTGATTCTCATACTTGCATACTTATAGCAAGTTAGGCCCAGAGAAGAGCATGTTCAAAATGACCTCTGGACCAAGGGGCTGACTTTAGATGACTGAATTCCTTCTCCAGATTTCCTAAGTTTAACGGAACACTTTATGATACAAAAGCCCAGAGACACTCATGCTTAGAAAGTTACCCTGTGTAGTCCTAGAACAAAGCATATACACATTCCTTTCAAAGTTGATCTTTTTTTTTTAGTTCTCCATTTTATTAATTCTATTATTTAGATAATTTGCATACTGAGTTTACTTTTTTTTAAATTTTTTTATTTACTTATTGATTCATTGAACACAAATGGAGTACAGCTATTGTTTCACTGGTTGTACACAAAGTAGAGTCACACCATCTGTGCGTTCATGCATGTACACAGGGCAATGGTATCTGTCACACACTCTGTTATTAATTTTACCCCCCACCCGCCCCCACCCCTCCCTTTCCTCTATGCTAGCTATCTTTCCTCCATTCTAGAGGGGAAGTTCCCTAAAATTTTAGCAAACCCCCAAATATTGAAATCACAACCAAAATAAGAGAGAGAGAGAGAGAGAGAGAGAGAGAGAGAG
>JAJEJO010022523.1:0-11442 GCA_020662805.1 Glaucomys volans | reverse complement strand
GTGCATGAGGGCTGTAGGAGGTGTGTAGGATTGCTTTAGGACGTGTGTAGGAGGGTTGTAGGACCTTTGCAGGAGGGTTGAGGATGTGTGAAGGAGGGCTCTAGGACGTGTGGTGGAGGGCTCTGTGACGTGTGCAGGAGGGATCTAGGACGCTTGCAGGATGGCTGTAAAACCTGTGCAGGAGGGCTATAGGAAGTTGGTTGGAGGGCTCTAGGACATGTGTAGGAGGGCTCTAGGACATGTGTAGGAGGGCTCTGGGACATGTGTAGGAGGGCTGAAGGATGTGTGTAGGAGGGCTCTAGGACGTTTTTCGGAGGGCTATAGGACGTGTGTATGAGGGCATTATGACGTGTATAGGAGGAATGTAGCACGTGTCAAGTAGGACTCTAGGTCATGTGCAAGAGGTCTTTAGGACATGTGCAAGAGCGCTTTAAGATGTGTGCAGGAGGGCTCTAGGTCCTGTGTAGGAGGCTTCCGGGACATGTGGAGGAGGGCTGTGGAACGTGTTCAGGAGGTCTGTAAGACGTGTGCAGGGGGGTGTAGGATGTGTAGAGGAGAGCTGTAGGATATGTGTAGGAGTGCTCCAGGATGTGTGTAGGAGGTCTCTAGGATGTGTTTAGGAAGGTTCTAGGTCGTGCGTAGGAGGGCGGCAGGACTTGTGAATTAAGGCTCTGGGATGTGTGCTGGAGGGATGTAGAATGGGTGAAGGAGGGCTCTAGCACGAGTTTATGAGAGGTTTATGATATGTGCAGAAGCACTGTAGGACATGTGTAGGAGGGCTCTTGGTTGTGTGAAGGAGGATTTGGAATGTGTGCTGGAGGGCTGTAGGATGTGTGAAGGAGAGCTCTAGGATGTGTGTAGGAGTGCTCCAGGACATGTGCAGGAGGGCTCTAATTCGTGTGCAGGAGGGCTGTAGGACGTGGGAAGGAGGCCTCTGGCACGTGTGTACGAGGGCCTTATGACACGTGCGGGAGGGATCTAGGACCTGTGTTGGAGGGCTCTACGATGTGTGTAGAAGGATCTAGGATGATTGCAGAAGGGCTGTCAGACATGTTAAGGATGTCTCTAGGACGTGTTTAGGAGGGCTCTCTGATGTGTGCAGAGGTCTCTAGCACCTTTGCAGGAGCCTTGTAGGACATGTAAAGGAGGGCACTAGGACGTGTGTAGGAGGGCTCCAGGATATGTGTAGGAGGGCTCAGGGATGTGCGGCGGGATGTAGGGTGTGTGCAGGCGGTCTGTAGGACATGTGCAGGAGGGTTGTAGGAAGTGTGCAAGAGAGCTCTAGGACGTGTGTAGTCGTGCTCCAGGATGTGTGTAGGAGGGCTCTAGTATGTGTGTAGGAGGGTTCTAGAATATGCGTTAGAGGGCTGCAGGACTTGTTAATTAAGGCTCTAGGACATATGCAGAAGGGATGTAAGACGTGTGAAGAAGATCTGCAGGACGTGTGCAGGAGATCACTAGGATATGTGTGGGAGGGCTCTAATACGTGTTTAGCAGGGATCTAGGAATTGTGTAGGAGGGCTCAATTACATATGTACCAGGGCTGTAGGATTTGTGAAGGAGGGCTCAATGACGTGTGCTAGAAGACTGTTGGTCGTGTTCACGGGAACTCTAGGATGTGTGCAGGAGAGCTTTATGTCATGTGCAGGAGGGCTCTAAGACATGTGTAGGAGGGCTCCAGGTCGTTTGTAGAAGGGCTCTATGATGTGTGCACGATGGCTCTTGACATGTGCAGGAGGGCTGAAAGAGGTGTGTAGGCGGTCTGTAGCACGTGTGTAGGAGTGCTCTAGTATGTGTATAGGAGGGATCTAAGATGTGCTTAGTAGGGTGCTAAAATGTGTGTAGGACGGCTGTACAACATGAATGAGAGCTGTACGATGTGTTGAGTAGGGCTCTGGGACATGTGCAGGAGGTCTGTAGGACGTGTGCAGGAGGGTTCTAAGACGTGTGCAGGAGGGGCTAGGACGTGTGTAGTAGTGCTCCAGGACGTATGTAGGAGAGCTCTAGGACGTGTGTAGGAGGGTCTAGGACATGCGTAGGAGGGCTGCAGGACTTGTGGATTAAGGATCTAGAACATGTGCAGGGGGGATGTAGGACGGGTGAAAGAGGGCTCTAGATGTGTGTACTTGGGCTTTATGACATGTGCAGGAGGACTCTAGGATCTGTGTAGGTGTGCTCTTTGTTGTGTGTAGGAGGATCTAGGACGTGTGCAGGAGGGCTGTAGGACTTGAGAAGGAGGGCTTTGGACATGTCTGGTAGGGCTCTAGGTCGTGTGTAGGAGGATTCTGGGATATGGTTAGGAGGGCTGTTGGACTTTTGAAGGAGGGATGAAGGACGTGTGAAGTAGGACTCTAGGACGTGTGCAGGAGGGTTGTAGGACGTGCGAAAGTGTGCTCTAGGTCTCGTGAAGGAGGACTCAAAAATGTGAGCAGGAGGTATGTGTGAATTGTGCAGGCCGGATGTAGGACGTGTGTATGAGGGGTGTAGGACATGTGTAGGAGGGCTTTAGTACGTGTGTAGGAGGGTTGTAGGAACTTTTCAGGAGTGTGGAGGATGTGTGAAGGTGGGATCTAGGACGTGTGGTGGAGGGCTCTGTGACATGTGCAGGAGGGATCTAGGAAATTTGCACAATGGCTGTAAAACGTGTGCAGGAGGGCTCTAGGAAGTGGGTTGGAAGGCTCTAGGACATGTGTAGGAGGGCTGTAAGACGTGTGTAGTAGGGCTTTTGAATGTGGTTAGGAGGTTGTAGGACGTTGCAGAAGAATGGACGATGTGTGAAGGAGGGCTCTAGGATGTGTGGAGGAGGGCTTTATGAAGTGTATAGGAGGAATGTAGGACGTGTCAAGTAGGGTTCTAGGTTGTTTACAAGAGGGCTATAAGACGTGTGCAAGAGGTTTTTAAGACGTGTGCAGGAGGGCTCTAGGATGTGTGCAGGAGGGCTCAGGGACATTTATAAGAGGACTGTAGAATATGTGGTGGAAGTCTGTAGGATGTGCACGAGGGCTGTTGAACATGTGTAGGAGGGCTTTAGGACGTGTGTAGGAGGGTTGTAGGACCTTGAAGGAGAGCTGAAGGACGTGTGAAGTAGGACTCTAGGACGTGTGCAGGAGGGTTGTAGGAAGTGTGAAAGAGGGCTCTAGGTCTTGTGAAGGAGGACTCAAAGATGTGAGAAGGAGGTATGTGGGAATTGTGCAGGCTGGATGTAGGACGTGTGCATGAGGGCTGTAGGACGTGTGTAGGAGGGCTTTAGTACGTGTGTAGTAGGGTTGTAGGACCTTTGCAGGAGGGTGGAGGATGTGTGAAGGAATGCTCTAGGATGTGTGTTGGCGGGCTCTGTGCCGTGCAGGAGGGATCTAGGACGTTTGCAGGATGTCTGTAAAACGTGTGCAGGAGGGCTCTAGGAAGTGGGTTGGAGGGCTCTAGGACATGTGTAGGAGGGTTCTAGGACGCGCGTTAGAGGGCTGCAGGACTTGTGAATTAAGGCTCTAGGACATGTGCAGAAGGGATGAAAGACGTGTGAAGGAGAGCGACAGGACGTGTGCAGGAGTTCACTAGGATGTGTGTGGGAGGGCTCTAATACGTGTTTAGGAGGGATCTAGGAAGTGTGTAGGAGGGCTCAATTACATGTGAACCAGGGCTGTAGGATTTGTGAAGGAGGGCTCAAGGACGTGTGCTAGTGGACTGTAGGTCGTGTTCAGGAGAACTCTAGGATGTGTGCAGGAGAGCTTTATGTCATGTGCAGGAGGGCTCTAGGTCGTGTGTAGGAGGGCTCCAGGTCGTTTGCAGAAGGGCTCTATGATGTGTGCACGATGACTCTTGACATGTGCAGGAGGGCTGAAAGAGGTTTGTAGGCTGTTTGTAGCACGTGTGTAGGAGTGCTCTAGTATGTGTATAGGAGGGATCGAAGATGTGTGTAGCAGGGTGATAAAACGTGTGTAGGATGGCTGAACAACGTGAATGGAGCTCTACGATGTGTTGAGGAGGGCTCTGGGACATGTGAAGGAGGTCTGTAGGACGTGTGGTTGAGGGTTCTAAGTCGTGTGCAGGAGGGGTCTAGGACGTGTGTAGGACTGCTCCAGGACGTATGTAGAAGAGCTCTAGGACGTGTGTAGGAGGATCTAGGACATGCATAGTAGGGCTGCAGGTCTTGTGAATTAAGGATCTAGAACTTGTGCAGGAGGGATGTAGGACGGGTGAAAGAGGGCTCTAGATGTGTGTACGTGGGCTTTATGACATGTGCAGGAGGACTCTAGCATCTGGGTAGAACTGCTCTTTGTTCTGTGTAGGAGGATCAAAGACGTGTGGAGGAGAGCTGTAGGACTTGTGAAGGAGGGCTCTAGGACATGTGTGGTAGGGCTCTAGGTCTTTTGTAGGAGCATTCTGGGATATGGTTAGGAGGGCTGTAGGATTTTTGAAGGAGGGTAAAGGACGTGTATACTAGGACTCTAGGATGTATGCAGGAGGGTTTTAGGACGTGTGAAAGAGTGCTCTAGGTCTTGTGAACGAGGACTCAAAGATGTGAGCAGGAGGTATGTGTGAATTGTGCAGGCCGGATGTAGGACGTGTGCATGAGAGCTGTAGGACGTGTGCAGGAGGGCTCTTGATCATGTGTAGGAGGGTTGTAGGACTTTGCAGGAGAGTGGAGGATGTGTGAAGGCGGTCTCTAGGATGTGTGGAGGAGGGCTTTATGAAGTGTATAGGAGGAATGTAGGACGTGTCAAGTAGTGCTCTAGGTTGTTTGCAAGAGGGTTTTAAGACGTGTGCAAGAGGGTTTCAAGACGTGTCAGGAGGACTCTAGGATGTGTGTAGGAGGGCTCAGGGACGTGTATAGGAGGACTGTAGAATGTGTGCAGGAGGTCTGTAGGATGTGCACGAGGGCTCTAGGACGTGTGTAGGAGGGGTCTAGGACGTGTGTAAGAGTGCTCCAGGACCTTTGTAGGAGGGCTCTGGACGTGTGTAGGAGGGTCTAGGACATGCGTAGGAGGGCTGCAGGTCTTGTAAATTAAGGGTCTAGGACGTGTGCAGGAGGAATGTAGGACGGCTGAAAGAGGGCTCTAGCATATGTGTACGAGGGCTTTATGACATGTGCAGGAGGACTCAGGGGCTGTGTTGGATGGCTCTTGGTTGTGTGTCGGAGGATCTAGTACATGTGCAGGAGGTTGTAGGACGTGTAATGGAGGGCGTTAGGACATGTGTAGGAGGGCTGTAGGATGTGTGTAGGAGGGGTGTAGGACTTTTGATGGAAGGCTGAAGGACGTGTGAGGTAGGACTCTAGGACGTGTGCAAGAGGGTTGTAGGTCGTGTGAAAGAGGGCTCTAGATCTTGTGAAGGAGGATTCAAAGATGTGAGCAGGAGGTATGTGTGAATTGTGCATTCCGGATGTAGGACTTGTGCATGAGGGCTGTAGGACGTTTGTAGGAGGGCTTTAGGGCGTGTGTAGGAGGGTTGTAGGACCTTTGCGGGTGGGTGGAGGATGTGTGAAGGAGGGCTCTAGGACGTGTGGTGGAGGGCTCTGTGACTTGTGCAGGAGGGATCTAGGACGTTTGCAGGATGCTGTAAAACGTGTGCATGAGGGTTGTAGGAAGTGGGTTGGAGGGCTCTAGGACATGAGTAGGAGGGCTCTAAGAACATGTGTAGGAGGGCTCTGTGACATGTGTAGGAGGATGTAGGATGTGAGTTGGAGGGCTCTAAGATGTTTTTCGGATGGCTATAGGACGTGTGTAGGAGGGCTTTATGACGTGTGTAGGAGGAATGTAGCACGGTACAAGTAGGGCTCTAGGTCATGTGCAAGAGGGCTTTAAGACGTGTGCAAGAGGGCTTTAAGATGTGTTCAGGAGGGCTCTAGGACCTGTGTAGGAGGCCTCAGGGACATGTGGAGGAGGGCTGAGGGACTTGTTCAGGAGGTTTGTAAGACGTGTGGAGGGGGTGTAGGATGTGTGCAGGAGAGCTGTAGGATATGTGTAGGAGTGCTCCAGGACGTGTGTAGGAGGTCTCTAGGATGTGTTTAGGAGGGTCCTAGGACATGGGTAGGACGGCAGCAGGACTAGTGAATTAAGCCTATAGGATGTGTCCTGGAGGGATGTAGGATGGGTGAAGGAGGGCTCTAGCACGAGTGTATGAGACGTTTATGACATGTTCAGAAGCACTGTAGGACATATGTAGGAGGGCTCTTGGTTTGTGAAGGAGGATTTAGGATGTGTGCTGGAGGGCTGTAGGACGTGTGAAGGAGAGCTCTAGGATGTGTGTAGGAGTGCTCCAGGACATGTGCAGGAGGGCTCTAATTCGTGTGCACAAGACTGTAGGACGTGGGAAGGAGGCCTCTAGCGCTTGTGTATGAGGGCTTTATGACATGGGCGTGAGGGATCTAGGATCTGTGTAGGAGGGCTCTAGGATGTGTGTAGAAGGGATCTAGGATGATTGCAGAAGGGCTGTCAGACATTTTAAGGATGTCTCTAGGACGTGTTTCGGAGGGCTCTCTGATGTGTGCAGAGGTCTCTAGCACCTTTGCAAGAGGGTTGTAGGACATGTACAGGAGGGCACTAGGACGTGTGTAGGAGGGTTCAGGATGTGTGTAGGAGGGCTCAGGGATTTGGGGCGGGCTGTAGGGTGTGTGCTGGAGGTCGTTAGGACATGTGCAGGAGGGTTGTAGGACCTGTGCAGGAGAGATCTAGGACGTGTGTAGTCGTGCTCCAGGATGTTTGTAGGAGGGCTCTAGGATGTGTGTAGGAGGGTTCTAGGACGCGCGTTAGAGGGCTGCAGGACTTGTGAATTAAGGCTCTGGGACAAGTGCAGAATGGACGTAAAACTTGTGAAGGAGAGCTGCAGGACGTGTGCAGGAGATCACTAGGATGTGTGCAGGAGGGCTCCAGGTCGTTTGCAGAAGGGCTCTATGATGTGTGCACGATGGCTCTTGACATGTGCCTAAATGGAGGGCTAAAGTGGCCTGTAGGTGGTCTGTAGCACGTGTGTAAGAGTGCTCTAGTATGTGTATAGGAGGAATCTAAGATGCGTGTAGTAGGGTGCTAAAACGTGTGTAGGACGGCTGTACAACGTGAATGAGAGCTCTGTGATGCGTTGAGGTGGGCTCAGGGACATGTGCAGGAGGTCTGTAGGACGTGTGCAGGAGGGGTCTAGGACGTGTGTAGGAGTGCTCCAGGACGTATGTAGGAGAGCTCTAGGACGTGTGTAGGAGGGTCTAGGACATGCATAGGAGGGCTGCAGGACTTGTGAATTAAGGATTTAGAACTTGTGCAGGAGGGATGTAGGACGGCTAAAAGAGGGCTCTAGATGTGTGTACGTGGGCTTTGGACATGTGAAGGAGGACTCTAGGATCCCTGTAGGAGTGCTCTTTGTTGTGTGTAGGAGGATCTAGGATGTGTGCAGGAGGGCTGTAGGACTTGTGAAGGAGGGCTCTAGGACATGTGTGGTAGGGCTCTAGGTCGTGTGTAGGAGGATTCTAGGATATGGTTAGGAGGGATGTATGACTCTTTTCGGAGGGCTGAAGGACGTGTGAAGTAGGACTCTAGGACGTGTGCAGGAGGTTTGTAGGACGTGTGAGAGTGTGCTCTAGGTCTGGGAAGGAGGACTCAAAGATGTGAGCAGGAAGTATGTGTGAATTGTGCAGACCGGATGGAGGACTTGTGCCTGACGGCTGTAGGACGTGTATAGGAGGGCTTTTGAACGTGTGTAGGAGGGTTGTAGGACTTTGCAGGAGAGAGGAGGATGTGTGAAGGAGGCTCTAGGATGTGTGTAGGAGGGCTTTATGAAGTGTATAGGAGGAATGTACGACGTGTCAAGTAGGGCTCTAGGTTGTTTGCAAGAGGGCTTTAAGACGTGTGCAAGAGGGTTTTAAGATGTGTGCAAGAGGGGTCTAGGTTGTGTGTAGGAGTGCTCCAGGACGTGTCTAGGAGGGCTTTAGGGCGTGTGTAGGTTGGTCTAGGACATGTGTAGGAGGGCTGCAGGACTTGTGAATTAAGGGTCAAGGACGTGTGCAGGAGGGATGTAGGATGGCTGAAAGAGGGCTCTAGCATGTGTGTACGAGGTCTTATAACATGTGCTTGAGGACTCTAGGGCCTGTGTAGGAGGGCTCGTGGTTGTGTGTCGGAGGATCTAGGACGTGTGCTGGAGGGCTGTAGGACGTGTGAAGTAGAGCTCTAGGATGTGTGTAGGAGTGCTTGAGGACATGTGCAGGAGGGCTCTAATTCGTGTGCAGGAGGGCTGTAGGACGTGGGAAGGAGGCCTCTAGCACGTGCATATGAGGGCTTTATGACACGTGCGGGAGGGATCTAGGATCTGTGTAGGAGGGCTCTAGGATATGTGTAGAAGGGATCTAGGATGATTGCAGAAGGGATGTCAGACATGTAAAGGATGTCTCTAGGACATGTTTGGAGGACTCTCTGAAGTGTGCAGAGGTCTCTAGCACCTTTGCAGTAGGGTTGTAGGACATGTAGAGGAGGGCACAAGGACGTGTGTAGGAGGGCTCAAGAATGTGTGTAGCAGGGCTCAGGGATATGGGTCGGGCTGTAGGGTGTGTGCAGGAGGTCTGTAGGACATGTGCAGGTGGGTTGTAGGACGTGTGCAGGAGATCTCTAGGAGGTGTGTAGTCGTGCTCCAGGATGTGTGTAGGAGGGCTCTAGTATGTGTGTAGGAGGGTTCTAGGACGTGCATTAGAGGGCTGCAGGACTTGTGAATTAAGGCTCTAGGACATGTGCAGAAGGGATGTAAGACGTGTGAAGGAGAGCTGCAGGACGTGTGCAGGAGATCACTAGGATGTGTGTGGGAGGGCTCTAATACATGTTTAGGAGGGATCTAGGAAGTGTGTAGGAGGGCTCAATTACATGTGTACCAGGGCTGTAGGATTTGTGAAGGAGGGCTCAAGGACGTGTGCTAGAGGACTCTAGGTCGTGTTCAGGAGAACTCTAGGATGTGTTCAGGAGAACTTTATGTCATGTGCAGGAGGGCTCTAAGACGTGTGTAGGAGGGCTCCAGGTCGTTTGCAGAAGGGCTCTATGATGTTTGCACGATGGCTCTTGACATGAGCAGGAGGGCTGAAAGTGGTGTTTAGGCGTTCTGTAGCACGTGTGTAGGAGTGCTCTAGTATGTGTATAGGAGGGATCTAAGATGTGTGTAGTAGGGTGCTAAAACGTGTGTAGGATGGCTGTACAACGTGAATGAGAGCTCTACGATGTGTTGAGGTGGGCTCTGGGACATGTGCAGGAGGTCTGTAGGACGTGTGCAGGAGTTCTCTAAGACGTGTGCAAGAGGGGTCTAGGAAGTGTGTAGGAGTGCTCCAGGACGTATGTAGGAGAGGTCTAGGACGTGTGTAGGAGGGTCTAGGACATGCATAGGAGGGCTGCAGGACTTGTGAATTAAGGATCTAGAACTTGTGCAGGAGGGATATAGGACGGGTTTAAGAGGGCTCTAGATGTGTATACATGGGCTTTATGACATGTGCAGCAGGACTCTAGGATCTGTGTAGGAGTGCTCTTTGTTGTGCTTAGGAGGATCTAGGACGTGTGCAGTAGGGCTGTAGGACTTGTGACGGAGGGCTCTAGGATATGTGTGGTAGGGCTCTAGGTTGTGTGTAGGAGGATTCTAGGATATGGTTAGGGGGGCTGTAGGACTTTCGATGGAGGGCTGAAGGATGTGTGAAGAAGGACTCTAGTACGTGTGCAGGAGGGTTGTACGATGTGTGAAAGAGGGCTCTAGGTCTTGTGAAGGCGGACTCAAAGATGTGAGCAGGAGGTATGTGTGAACTGTGCAGGCCGGATGTAGGACGTGTGCATGAGGGCTGTAGGACATGTGTAGGAGGTCTTTAGGACGTGTGGAGGAGGGTTGTAGGACCTTTGCAGGAGGTTGGAGGATGTGTGAAGTAGGGCTCTAGGACGTGTGGTGGAGGGCTCTGTGACGTGTGCAGGAGTGATCTAGGACGTTTGCAGGATGCTGTAAAACGTGTGCAGGAGGGTTCTAGGAAGTGGGTTGAAGGGCTCTAGGACATGTGTAGGAGGGCTCTAGGACATGTGTAGGAGGGCTCTGGACATGTGTAGGAGGGCTGTAGGATGTGTGTAGGAGGGCTTTAGGACGTGTATAGGAGGAATGTAGCACGTGTCAAGTAGGGCTCAATTTCATGGGCAAGAGGGCTTTAAGATGTTTGCAGGAGGGTGCTAGGACCTGTGTAGGATGCCTCGGGGACATGTGGAGGAGGGCTGTGGGACGAGTTCAGGAGGTCTGTAAGACCTGTGCAGGGGGTGTAGGATGTGTGCAGGAGACCTGTAGGATATGTGTAGGAGTGCTCCAGGACGTGTGTAGGACGTCACTAGGATGTGTTTAGAAGGGTTCTTGGACATGCGTGGGAGGGTGGCAGGACTTGTGAATTAAGGCTCTAGGATATGTGCTGGAGGGATGTAGGATGGGTGAAGAAGGGCTCTAGCACGAGTGTATGAGAGGTTTATGACATGTGCAGATGCACACTAGGACATTTGTAGGAAGGCTCTTGGTTGTGTGAACGATGATTTAGGATGTGTGCTGGAGGCCTGTAGGACGTGTGAAGGAGAGCTCTAGGATGTGTGTAGGAGTGCTCCAGGACATGTGCAGAAGGACTCTAATTCTTGTGCCGGAGGGCTGTAGGATGTGGGAAGAAGGCCTCCAGCACGTGTGTGCGAGGGCTTTATGACACGTGCGGGAGGGATCTAGGATCTGTGTAGGAGGGCTCTAGGATGAGTGTAGAAGGGATCTAGGATGATTGCAGAAGGGCTGTCAGATATGTTAAGGATGTCTCTAGGACATGTTTAGGAGGGCTCTCTGATGTGTGCAGAATTCTCTAGCACCTTTGCGGAAGGGTTGTAGGACATGTACAGGAGGGCACTAGGACGTGTTTAGGAGAGCTCCAGTATGTGTGTAGGAGGGCTCAGGGATGTGGGGCGGGCTGTAGGGTGTGTGCAGGAGGTCTGTAGGGCATGTGCAGGAGGGTTGTAGGACGTGTGCAGGAGAGCTCTAGGACGTGTGTAGTCGTGCTCCAGGATGAGTTTAGGAGGGCTCTAGTATGTGTGTAGGAGGGTTCTAGGACGTTTGTAGGAGCTCTCCTGCCCACATCATACACCCCCCTGCTTACGTCTTACAGACCACCTGAACACGTGCAGGACTTGTGAATTAAGACTCTAGGATATGCGCAGAAGGGATATAAGACTTGTGAAGGAGAGCTGCAGGAAGTGTGCAGGAGATCACTAGGATGTGTGTGGGAGGGCTCTAATATGTGTTTAGGACGGATCTAGGAAGTGTGTAGGAGGGCTCAATTACATGTGTACCAGGGCTGTAGGATTTGTGAAGGAGGGCTCAAGGACGTGTGCTAGTGGACTGTAGGTCGTGTTCAGGAGAACTCTAGGATATGTGCAGGAGAGCTTTATGTCATGTGCAGGAGGGCTCTAGGACGTGTGTAGGAGGGCT
>JAJEJO010022521.1:0-11497 GCA_020662805.1 Glaucomys volans | reverse complement strand
CCCAGACCTCTCCTTTCCCCTCAGCCTGCAAGGACCTGTTTGCATCCTCCCAAGGCAGCACCTTCACCATCCCTAGAACAACATTCACTGGGCCAAGCCCAACGGATATCCACCATGTAAATCAAGTGAACCTTTTAACCCCTTTTAGAAAATGTTCTAAAACATTTTTTTTCTTTTCAAGCCAAGAGATGAGAAAACTAGGATTCTAGCGTGAACTAGAATCCTACACACAGGTACACACTCTGTTTTTCTTTCACAAATTCAATCCTAAAAGGGAATTCACCTATTCAAAATCTGCCTGCAAGGCCCTTTTTCTGCTCCCATACCCTTTCCCTCAATTATTTCTTCTTTAATCACTGAATTAATACTTACTACTTCTCAATAGATATTGAGAACCTAGACATGCCAAAAGCCATGCCACGTGGTCCCAGGCTCTGACCTCCTGCACCCCCACCAAATCGTACCTGCCTCAGAGGTGTATCCCCTGAGATCATCCCTCTGCTCCCTGGGTGACTGTAAGCTTATTGAGTGGTTCAGAATCCACTAATAACTCTGTTGGATCTTTGGACTCATATTATCACACTATTCCCAATGAAATACTTGTGTTTTGATACATCTCTGAGTCATGGTGCCTGGGAAGAAGTCTATAGACTGCATTTCAAGCAAGATGCTTGCTTGTTCTCCCAAGTGTTCTCTATGGATGATTCCATTTTGCTGGGCAGAGCCAGGGGATGCAGTCTTTTAACTAGACTCCAGGTCCCTTCCAGATGGTCTTCCCCACCCCACCCCCAAGTCTCTGGAAGCAGAGAGCCCTCATACAAGTTCAGATCCAACACTCAGTAGCAAAGTGACCTTGGTATGTTATTTAGCACATCAGAACCTCACTCTGCCTATTTGTGAAGTGGATCAACACCAACCTCATCAAATGCTCAGGTGCTCATGAGGATGATGTGAGATCCTCCTCAGAAAGTGCTCTGGGGAAGGTAGTTGCTTCCCTCTCCCCTTAGATGTTGCTCTCTAGTCTGCATCAGACTCTGATGAAACCCAGAGGCTCCAGGTAAACCTACTCCCCGTCCAAGGAAGAGGGATTTGTAGAAAAGGAGGATCTGTATTAGATCATGGAGGCTGGGAGGTAGGTCTGCTGGCTCAATCTGCCCTCAGGAATGAGCCATAAGCAGAGATAAAGGAGCCCTCTCTATTCCTCCTTTCTGAGTCTGTAAGAATCAGGCCTCCTGCTGCTCTCACCCTCTTGGTCCTGAGACCTTGGGCAGCTGGAGGGGCCAAACACTGGCCAGGGAGGAAGCCAATCAGGTTGTGAGTGGGCTGGGACAGCTCAGAGAAAACCTCAGGTCTGCAGGGGGAGCCAGGAGTCAGGAGGCAGAGAGGGCTCTGCAGTCAGAGATCAACCGGGTGGTCCAGGTCTCTAGGACCATCAGAGCACAAGCACTGAGAAGCCCTGAGTCCCACCTCCCCATGGGTGTGCTTCCTCTGTGGCAGGTCAACTGGCCTGGGTCCAAACCCCAGGCCTGTTGCCACTAATACACAAGGGTGAAGTTGCCCGAGTTCTCTAAGCATCTGAATCTTCATTTAATAAATACATAAAATATGAATACTAGGGTGTGGCTCAGTGATACAGCACCTGCCTAGCTTGTTAGGAGGCCTTGGTTCCATCCCCAGCATTGAAAAAATAAAATAAAATAATGCTCTGCAGTGACCATTCATGGCCTGCTTTCCTTCAAATTCCAGTTCTTCAGTTGAAAGGTTTCAACTGCTATTTTTTACCATCTTGTACCAGACAGCATACCATGCCATTTGTGTGATCTCCAATACAAATTTCTCCTAATTAGCCTTTAGTTCCTTCTGGTCAGGAGCTACGACTTGCCCTTCCCTGAAATACCCACCAGAGCTCAGGCTAGGATCTAGGCACTGGAATCAGGAACACCTGCCTTCCTCAATCATTCCCACACCTCCAGGGCCAGCCCTGGCTTTAGAGACTGGTCATGGTGTCTGAGAACAAGCTTGCAGCTCAGCAGGTGGCTGGGGTCCTGCAGGAGGACCCTCTCTGCCTCCGGGGCAGGCTGTGCTGCCTACAGAGTCCCAGCGTCCTGGGGCTGCGCAGCAAGCAGAGCACGCTCGCTGGGCCAGGTGTCCCTGGACACGGCAAGATGCTCTGTTAACCTCCTGGCTCATTCTGATACTGAAGCTGCATAAAGAGAAGGATCCCATGCAAATGAAGGCTAGTGTAGCGGAAGGCTAAATACTTTTAATTAAAGGAAGGCACCTAGAGACAGCCGTGGGAGGAGGAAACTGGAGCAGATCCGCTGGCTCCTGGGAGGGGAGGGGGAGGGGGAGAGACCCTCCAGCTGCTGGTGTTCACCGCCTTTCCTCCTCCCCATCTTCCCTCCTTTGATAGACTGGGGGGACAGGAGGAGGTGACCTAACCCAGAGTTAAGGGTGAAGCCTGGAGGAAAGGGGCCTTTGTGTTCTTTGGCCCCAGGCAACCAAACCAAGGGGAAATCAAGTCAGGTCTCTGGAAGCTGCCTGGCTGGAAATTCCAGGAAGCCGTGAAGTCTAGAATATCAGGTCTTGGGGCCTAAGAGTCTCCACTATTTCTCTATCGTCTGTTCTTCTTCTTATTCTTCATCATCACACTTAACTTTTCAGAATCCTGTGCATGTGCTCCATGGTGTCACTGACCCTCACAACCTTGGACTTTTGTGTCCTGATTAGCCCCCATCACAGGTAAGGCAAGCAGGTCTCCAGGAGGGAGATTGTTTGCTAAGGCCCCAGTAGCAAGTGGTATAAGGAGGCTCCAAGACTGTCCCACTTGAGTTCCAGGTCACAGGACCCTTCAGGGACAAGGGTACCAAGAATGGGGCAAGGATGACAGCACTTGGACAGCACCTAAAACCACTGGAGCTCACAAAGCAGACGACTCCTCCAACTCCCTCGCCCTGCTCCCTTCAAAGGGGGTTCCCTTGGAAGATGACTGGAGAGAAAAACCTGGGAGGCAGAAATCAGTTCAGATCCCAGCAACCAGGGCATCCGAGGTGTCCACATCCTGGTATCTACACCAGTGTCTTCCATCCAGGGGATGGAAAGGGACAGGCTGTTACTGCCTTTTCCTCTCTCCTTGTGGAAAGCTTTACTGAGGATTGGGGACAAGGCAGACCTGAGATTGTGAAATCTGTGACAAGTATCTGGGATCCAGAATGGGGCCTGGACTCAAATGTGTCCTCTTTACATTCACTTCACGCAGGGCACTCAAGAATCTAGTGATGTGCCAAGCAAAGCAATATTCCTCACTCATCCTAGTAAAGTCAAGCTCAATGTGGCCTTGACATGTCACCTCCCTTAGAGTTACCTACAGGAGGGGCTAGATACCTGCCAACCCCACAGCTGCACCCTGCAGGGAGGGCAAGGGAATCAGGCATGCTCACTCCGCTGAGGTGTCCAGGGTTGACCTCCTGGCTCATCCCAATACTGAGGTAGCATAAAGAGAAAGAATACCCTGAGCTGGGTGGGACTTCCTCAAGGTCATGAATGGCCCCGTCCAGCAAAACCTACCAAAGAGCTTTGTCCTAGCGTGAACAGGGTGCAGAGCCCCATGGGATCCCTCACTCCTAGGACAGTGACAAGGGCATTTTATTTGTGCAAGGTGACATTCTACGCCTCTGGCTCCATTTGAGAACATCTGTCATCATGTATGAGAAGCATCACCATCCCCTCTTAAGGATGAGGAAGCTCAGGCTCAGAGAGGTTAGGTGGCCTGCCCAAGGCCACTTGGCTTTCAAGTGGAAAGCTTAGACATGCTCCCTCCCTGCCCAGCCTGCCTTTCCAGAAGTTCACCCACTGAGTTTGGCCAGGGTCACCCAGAGCTCATTAGCCCCAAATCCTTGCCTGCCTTGGACAGTTGTGTGAAGGAAGTTCCTCCTCTCAGAATGGGCAGTGACTTGCTAGGAATTTATGGAATCAGTTGGGACAGGAGGAAAACCTTTGGACTTCTAAACAAGTCAATTAACACTCAGCAGTCTTTGCCACCGGAGCAAACATCGAAGGACCATGGCCAACAGTCGATGCCAAAGTGTCACCAAGAATCAAACAGGATGGTCCTGTGTCCATGGCTCCTCATAAGGCCTGAAGCCAGATGGCCTTACTTCTCCCTTCTCCTTCTGTTCCCCCCGCAAGTCTCTGAAAAGACACACATCCTCCCTCAGAGCCATCTGGACACCCCTCCCCAGTTTGGGGACCCTGTGAATCAGGGCCTCAGAGGTCTAGAGCACTGGATGAGGTGTGGCTTGGCACAGAGACCTGCATGTTTAGCACAATGACCCGACTGTGCAGGTTGTTCTAACCCAGCAGCGCTCCAGTGGTCACATGTTCTCTGAGCAGCAGGTGCCGTAACCTTTGCCCGGAGATCGGGAGCCCTCGTTGGTGGGATGAGTGCCAAGAGGGAGGAGGGAGGTCTGGCTGTCTCCTGTGGGCCCTGGGATGTGGCAAGGGCCACTCCCTGAGCCACCATGACCTGTGCCCAACTCCCACCCGACTCTCCTTAGCACGAAAGAGGCGGGCAGCATCCCCAGGTAAAAGCTAAACACGATTTGGTCCTGCTTCACCCATTGGCTGACGATTGGTAGAAACAGAACAGCACTTGTCTTGCTGACTGCTGCGTACCCAGTGCCCAGCACCACAACATCACAGCGAGGTCATTGTGTTGCCCTGACCACTCACAGCCATCCTGTGGAACACTCACACGCAGTGTGTTCCTCCAGCACCGCCTGAAGGCCAAGCACTGTTCTCAGCATGGAGGACAGAAAGGCAGAACTGTTGAGAAGCCCCAGCCCTCACAACACTCACCTACTGTGGGGAGACAGGCAGCAAAGAGATTAGCAAGTGGAATATATGTCAGATGGTGGAAAGAAATAAAGCAGGCAGCAGGTGTAAAGAGTGGGGCAGGGGGTGGCAGTAGCGGGTAGGAGGAGCATTCACAGAGGGGAAATTGTAAGCAAGGCTTGGAGGTTAGGGAGGAAGCCACAGAGGAACCCAGAGGGGACAGCAGCATGGGGACAAGCAAGAGCAAGTTGGGTGCTGGAGCAGAATAAAGAAAACAGTGCACAGAAGGAAACGTGGGCAGAAAGAAGCAGCACGGGCTGTGCAGAGCTTAGGCTGGTGGAGCTTGGACTTGGGAACATTGAAAGAATGTTGTCATTTTCCCTAAGTGAGTTATGGAGTCACTGGACATGAGTCCAGTGATTTGGGATATGTCAGGAGCTCTTGACTGCTGCATTGTACACTTGATATAATATTCGTAAATAAGCATCAGGCATGTGTCACGGTGGTACAATACATTATTACACAGTAGACACACAGCAATGCTTAGTGACACACATAGGTACTCACTAGTGTCCTAAAGGTGGTCATGGGTGTACGATGCTACCTCTTCACTGTGAAGTGCATACCCATCAACAGCATTAGTACAACTGTGGGTTTCAAAGTGCTTTCTTTTTATTTATTTTTATGCTTTGTACAAGGGGTGGAACCCAGGAGTGCTTAACCACTGAGCCACATCCCCAGCCCTTTTTTTGTATTTTATTTAGAGACAGGACTTCACTGAGTTGATTAGGGCCTCGCTAAGTTGCTGAGGCTGTCCTTGAACTCCAGATCCTCCTGCCTCAGTCTCCCGAGTCATTGGGATGACAGGCGTGCACCACTGTGCCCAGCTCAAAGTGCTTTCACACACACTGGATCACAGGAGCCAACCCAATGGGATTAAAAAGGAAGATGTCCCTAGATACTTTTTTATTGAAAAGAGAAAACACTGTGTGGAGCTATTGAATGACTTTGTTCAAGACAGACCTAGGAAGTGCTTCTCTTTCTCCTTCTTTACAGACATGGGGCGACTGAGGCCCAGGTAACCTGAGCAGCCTTCCAAGATTCCAAAGCCTGGCAGCCTGATCCTGCCAATGCTTGTTCTGTGTCAAAGACTGAAACCCTGCAAAATTCCCCACCCCTCCTTCATGCTGCCCAGTTACACAAGTGCCATCCGAGTCCATGCCCCAGCAGGATCTGAAACCCAAGACAGCTCTTCCTCCTGGTCTCTGCTTAGAGGCCCCTTCTTCCGAACAGCCAAGACTCCATGAAGCACCCTCTTTCTGCTCTTTCACTCCCACCCACCACAGCACATGCTACACCCCCCTCCAAGACCTGTCCATTTGCTCCAAGAGGACATGATTCTTTTCTGGCTGCTGCCATATTCCCAGGTCCTAGCTAAGTGCCCAACACTTAGTAGATGCTTAGTTATCATTTGCACAGCTAAATACACAGAAAGGGAGGGAGGTGGGAGGAAAAAGAAAAGTGTTGTTGGTGAGATGACCCTGCCATTCATCATCCCTCACTTTTCTCTATTAATAGTTTCCTGATCCTTTTCACACCATCCTACTGACTGAATATAAATATTATATGCATTCATTTTACTAAGTATGACAAGCTGGAGAAACAAGAATGGATGAGTGACTTCCCCAAGGTCACACATCTCAGGCCAGGACTATATCAGAAATCCAAGTCTCACAGACGTTTGAAGCCAGGTACCTTCAATTCACAACTCCTTGGGCTCTAGAATGCTGACATCTAGAGTCCTGACATCTTCTGATGTCTGCTTTCTCTTTCAGGCATTAGCAGTGGTTAAGCACTCACTAAGCACCTCGTCTGACTTAATCGTCATGATATCATCCAAGAAAAGCACCCTCATCAGTCTCATTCTTCAGACTTGAGCACTTCAACTCAGAGAATTTGGGACGTGGGCATGAGGTCACACAGCCAGTCCAGGGTTGTGTCAGAATTCAGTTTGGCCTTTGGTTCCCAGCCCCTCAGTGGTGATCCCTACACCTTCTGTTCAAGATGGAAAAGCAAGTGCCAGGATTCAATGGGAAAAGACCCATCTCTCAGGAGTCTGGTCTCTCTCCATTGGAGTGAGGCAGAAGGAAGTGATTTTACTTGGAAAAATAAATTCTCATAGCCAATGGGACAGAAATCTACAAAAAGACAGAAAATGTGGACCGAGTGAAGGGAACACACCAGAACCACACCCCTGTCCTAGGACAAGCTTCTCAACACCAACAGGGGGCCCTGGAAAGGACAGAGACTCTTTTCTAGTTTATTTTCTAGCTGATCTAGTAGTTTCCTTAGAGTCACTACAGGTGTCTGCCCTGAGACAGCCCCTGCACAGTGGAGACCATGATGGCCCAGGTATTAGATGGGCCTGAGACCAGATCCTGATTCTACTGCTTAGCCACTGAGTTATCCAGAGCATGGCAATGTCCAATTGCCTCCAAACCTGGCTTCCCTGGTGTGGAAGATAGACAGGTATATATAGCACACTCTCAACAGTCCCTGGCATTTGGTAGTACTTAATAGTGGTGGCTGCTGTTTTAGCAGGAATGCCCTGCTTAGCAATTCCTCAAGAGGATGGTGTGGGGGCTGCAGAACAGCAAAGATAGCCACTGGGGCATCGAGAGAAAAATGGAGGTCCCGAGTCCTAAACCTCAAGACTGCTCCTCCAAACATGGGGAAGGCAGGGGCTGTACAGTGCACAGCCTGACACACTGGTGTAAGTGGCAGGAGACCATGTGCAAGTGAGCCTCGACCCACAGGGGAGGGGACAAGGCACCAAGATGGCTCTGCTCAGAGCGTGCCAGGAGCAGAGAAGACTGGGGAAAAGGGCAGGTTCAATCTACTGAATCTTCATCCCTCAGCCTCTTCTCCATTCCCTCTGTCTCCCTCCCCAACCTCCAGGGTCTCTGGTCCTTTCTCTAGGACCCTGGGCACTGCCAGGGGCTGGGGAGGGCATATCCCACTCAGTCGTTTGTGCAAGAGCAGAAACCTCTGGCATTCCAGGGTCACAGAGAACAAAGCCAGCCCCGAGTCTGATGAAAAGCCCTGGGCCTGGGCGTTTCTCCTGGGCACTTCCCCAAGTGCCCTGGCACCAGCAGGAAAGGGTTCCTGTCCCTGACTCCCGCTGCTCTGGGCTGGTCCGTGAGGCCTGATTGAGGGGAGGGCATTCCTGTTCAGTGAGCTCTCTGCCCTCCTGTGGCAGGGAAAGTTTCTGGCCACGGGGGTCTGACCTCACCCAGCCACTCCCTGGGTTCCAGAACCTTCCTTACTAATAGAAGGGGTGGAGCTAGGCTGGGGTGAACAGAATTTCCAACACCTAAGGCGAGGCCCAGGGCCGCTAGTAGCCCAGGATCACTAGTGGTCACCAGTGCTTATGTGGCCATCTAATCGGCCACCTCCCATGGGGAGACCCTGGCCATAGCTTCCCTGGGCCTCAGTTGTCCCATCTGCCGAAGAGCTTGCAAACAGGGTCTACTTCAGTACTTGTAGCTATTTATGTACCATGGCTAAAACAGAAAGTGAACCTGTGGTGTCCCCTCTAGACATTCTTCCAGCTTCTGTGCTATCACCTTCCTTTGTGCTTCACCAGTGAGGTTTTTCCTCCCCTGCCCTGGAAGCACCAGGCTCTCCTCCGGCAGCCACTGCCAAGGGGCTAGAGGGTGGGCAAAGAGCCCAAGAGCCACGTGCACAGGTCACATCTGCAGCCCTACCCAACTGGATAAGGGCCAAGGGTGGCTTTTTCCAAACTGCCTTCTGCAGCCGCTGCCCCTCTCCTATTACCTGCCAGGATCTGTGTTTCTATTTCTGTGTTTTGGAAGCCTGGAGGGATGGGGGACACGAAATAATTAATGATTGATTCTCAGGCACAGCCACCTGGAGGCCCCTGGGCAGACTGTTGCCATTTCCTGAGAGTGGGGACAGAGTGGAAATCCCAGGGGTCCATGGCAGGCACTTCCACCCTCCGCAGAACAAGGACGTCCAGGGCTGGAAGCTCTGCTGTTGCCCAATGCAGGTCCTACCCTTCTGACACCAGCAGCTCCCCTGATTGGGGTCCAAGGAGTGGGGTCCACTGCTGACCTTGGACACCTGTCACTGCAGCCCCCACACCCAGCCTTGTGCCCACACGCACCCCCAGCCCCTCCTTTCCAAAGACTTTCATGCAGAAGCTCAGGGAGTTTGGGGAAAACTTGCCATGCTTCAGGGGAAGGATTAAAAGAACCGATTTACAGCAAAACGTTTGAGAAGCTTTAACTCTGCCCTTCTTGGAGTTCTGCCCCTGCCTTTGTTGTCTAATAATAATTAACTTTTGTACAGAGCTGTAGTTTTCAAAGGGCCTCCACGTCCATCGCACCATTCATCTCACAACAAAGCTATGAGGTAGTTCCTGCCCTCCCCAGGCCCCACCTGCACCCATAGGTGCAGAAGAGAACATGAAGGCCCAGAGAGAAGGAGTGGTCCTTTTTCACAGTCAGGGCAGGAATGCCCGCCTTCTGACTCCAAGTAAAGAACTGCTGATTTCTCCCTAGAAAACACACCTTAGTCCCAGGAGGGGTTCACATAGGGAAGGTGACATGGCAGGTGAGCAGGAAGGATCCTTGGAGCAGGTCTCCTCCAAGGCTGGTGTTAAGAAAGTTCACACAGGTCAAAGGGGAGGAGGTGACCCCAGGATTCCTCCCCTGAGTTACCTGGAGGTGAAGTGGACATGCTGGAGTAGAAGAGGCCCAGTCACCTAAGCCAGTTGGTGGTCCCACCTGCACCCTCACCTAATAGTCAGTTGAAATTTTGCCCCCAAAGTACCCCCTCCCCAGCTATGTGGACTATTATAACTAGCTCAACCTGGATTGCTCAGGAGAGCCCCAGTTTTAGCACTTGAAAATCTCACATCTAGGGAAGTCCCTTGGTTTCATCTAGGGCAAACCAGAGAGTTCATCACTGTACCACCAAGGCAGTGAATTTCTGCTGAACTCTGGAAAGGCCATTTTTTGGAAGCCCAGCAGATCAACACATAACCTTAAAATTCATAGAATATTATGCAAATTCAAAAACTGACTGGAGTTAGGCAGTTTCTGAGAACCTGGGGTTCTCAGAAAGGTAAACCTTCTTCACAAAGGAATATTCAGATTTGTCACCAGATTATTCTGGCAAGCTGGATTAATTCTTTTTTCTCTACTTTTGCATTTTACCATTAATAACAAATTAAATTTTCTCAGAAAAACACTGAGTTAAAAAAATTGCAACTGGCTTTAAACCACAGGTCACCAATTGATTATTTTGGCAGGAAGTCCTTCTGGGCATGGAGTCTGAGAGGAGGAGGAATTATTAGTTTCAAAAAGTGAGTTCCATTTTCCATTGAATGGATAGTCATGATGCAAATGTATTTTGAAATGTCCTAATTTTTCTAAGGAGGGGACTGCTGCCAGAGAGACAGAGTTGGGGTACCCAGTTGATGATGCTTTGACCTGGTTATCAGGGGATCAGGAAGTACCAGAGAGCCCAGACCTGATTTCCAACTGCACTCAGGATACAAAGCCAGTTGTGTTTGACTCTGCAGCAGCCATCACTGGGGTCCTATTGCTCACAGGTTCTGGATCCTCTCTGCTGCCTGTCCTCCTAGTCATCTGCAATGGCACCTGCATTTTGCAGAAGGGGTATTCGCAAGGTGTGTAGGTGTGCTTTTCTTTGAGGAGTAGATCTGCACAGTTGCAAGTTAAGTTTTCATTAAAGTGATTTTGTAAAATGAGTTCACATTGGGACAGGAATGTTTTAATAATAACTTGCTGGTTTTACTCTTTGAGAACTTTTGCCCAAAAGCAGAAGGAGGCCAGGGACTTGTTTTGTTGGATGTGAAAAGAGCACTCACTGCCAGAACGGATGCATGAGTTTGGTCTCATTGGTGTCTTCCAATCCTTGGCTTGGGTAGAGCCATCAAGGTTTTCAGAACTGTTTGGACGAGGGCTTGTGAGACTCTCCCTTGGGCACTGCCTCCCTAGTAGGAAAAGAGCTTGGGTGATGGTGACCAGAGTCTCCATTGTGGACTCCACACCCCCTTTGCTTCCCCACAGTGGCAGGGTAGGGATTAGAGTGGTAAATCAGCCAATGGGATCCATAGGACCTACACCAAAATGCATTTTCAATCTTCTCTCTCCAAGAGGTCTGACCAGAGAAAGTGAGAATCCTAACCTTTAAAAGCCACAGATAATTTTAAAGAACAATTTGGGAGAAACATTTAAAATAATAAAGGGCTTTCACTGAGAGCCCTTTACAAATGTGGAGGATCCCATTAGGGGCATACATATTCTTTTCTTTTTCTTTTCACAAAATGAATTTCTCCTAAATCAAGAAATTAGAAGCCAGGCACAGTAGCCCACACACCTGTAATCCCAGGGGCTCAGGAGACTGAGGCAGGAGGATAGCAAGGTCAAAGCCAGCCTCTGCAAAAGTGAGGCACTAAGCAACTCAGTGAGATCCTGTCTCTAAATAAAATACAAAATAGGACTGGAGATGTGGCTCAGTGGTTGAGTGCCCCTGAGCTCAATCTCTCGTATGCCCCCCCAAAGAAGAAGAAGGAAGGAAGGAAGGAAGGAAGGAAGGAAGGAAGGAAGGAAGG
>JAJEJO010022508.1:0-10351 GCA_020662805.1 Glaucomys volans | reverse complement strand
GTTGGTAAGCATAAGTAAGACCATGCAGGTGTGGGAATATGAAGGAAATGGGATTTGGAAGACCACATTCAGCAACTTTGGAAGTCCTTCAAATATGACTGTATTCACTCTAGTGAACTTCAATCTTTTATTAAATCCCTGATTTGCTGTTGCTCTGAATTTACTCCCTGTGTAAACATCTCAGGAAGATGCTGCTCTATAGCAAAGGATGTACAGATGCTGTAAAGAAAGTCCACATGTAATCTTTGCAAAATGTCGTCTTCTTTCTCTTATTTGCCTTGGACTCTGTCTGCAGCCATATCAGGGTGAAGTTTTAATAGACTTCTCAATGATCTGGTCCCTTGCTTTGCCAGGCTATTGGCATTGTTGAATCTTCAAGCAATTCACACGTACTGCTTTGGGAAGGAAAGTGCTGCAACAGGCCTTTCTGTGGGTTCTGTAGCAGGTTATTTGACCTAACCTTATAAATAGAAATGGACATGATTGTGTATATTTTTGCATTTATATGGAAAATAGAAAGATTCTTAATAAAATACCCTTGATTTTTTCCTTGGATTGAATAACTTATGATTTATATTTATACATTGTGTAGAACTGCCAGCTTTTCTTGGGAAATAATTATTTTGCATTGTAATTTGCAGACACATATGTAACACAGTGTGTTTAGGCTTCATTTCTTGAACCCCCAATAGTTTGGATGGCAAGATCATTGAATGTGAAATGACATTTTGAGCTTTTTGTATTGGGATAGAGTTATTCCATTTTGAATTCTTATTTCATGTTTAATAGAGAGTATGCAGCATAATTATTAAAAGAACAGACCAGAAAACAAAGAGTAACATATATTTTGAATTAATTTAATATATACAAACACACATACAAACACACACCATGTATACTACTGAAGAATTGAATACAAATGGATGAAAAACTAATAAAAGGATCATATCTATAATAGGAATAAAGAACAAAGGACAATGATTGTGGTGTGATTTCAATGCTGTCACAGGTTTCCATATATAGGTGAGGTATTTCTTACAGTTTTTAAATTATATTTGTAGTTGAGATCTGATTTTAAATATATATTTTTTTCATATACCACCCAGAAGCCTGTGAATTTCCAATCATCTCCACCTCTATTCCTTTTTTCTTTTCTTTATTTTCCCCCGGTACTGAGGATTGAACCCAGGGGCATTTTTTTTTTTTTTTTTTTGCGATGCTGGGGATTGAACCCAGGGCCTTGTGCTTGCAAGGCTAGCACTTCACCACCTGAGCTATATCCACAGCCCCCAGGGACATTTTTAAAATTATTTATTCTATTTAGTTTTACATGACAGCAGACTGCATTTTGACTCATTGTACACAAATGGAGTACAACTTTTCATTTCTCTAGTTGTACACAATGTATAGTCACACCATTCGTGCAATCATACATGTACATAGAGTGATGATGTCAGTCTCATTCCACTTTCTTTCCCATCCCCTCCCCCCCACCTCCCCATATTTCCCTCTACACAATCCATAGCTTCTCCATTCTTCCTTTACCCTTTGCCCCCCTGTTGTGTATGAGCATTCACTGATTCACCAGAAAACATTTGGCCAGTGGCATTTTTTCCACTAAACTACATCATCCCCAGTCCTTTCTTTAAATTTTGGAGACAGGGCCTACCTAAGTTGCTTGGGGCCTCACTAAATTCCTGAGGCTGGCCTCTAACTTGCTATCTTTTTGCCTCACTCTCCTGAGCTGCTTGGATCATAGGTATTCACCACCACGTCCAGCTCCATCTTCCATTCTTAAGATACCTTCTAAATTTAAGATGAAAATAATCTGTCTTATCATGAAAAAATGCTCAGTACATAAAATTATTACCTATAACTAAAGGAGCCTTTTTGAAAACATAAAAATAGCACCGATGAAATTCATGTAATAATTACAGGGAATTACTCAAAGATACTGTTTCTAATAATGTTGAATAAAATGTGGAAATGAGAGAAAGTGTGTTGATTTATTCATTAATAGCAAATTCTATTATTAAGAAGGAAATGTATAACCTGGTTCAACAACTGAATTCTATCTGATATTATTTTTGGATTGGCATGAAATTTTAACAATATTGCCTGAACGTTCAATCATGTCCCAATTTGTTTTATATGTTGACTTCTATATCATTCTTCTCAAGAGTGCAGAGTAAGAACCATAAGAGCAGAGATGATATCTAGGTTGTTTACTGTTGATTTCTAGGACCTAAGAGCCAGTGATTGGATAAGGTGGCCAAAAATACATGTTGCAGAAGAAATGAATGAATGAATGAACTAGATGAGAAATGGTAAGCCAATACAATTTAAATTCATCATACAATCTGCACACTGCATGGGTATTTTGTTTCTGGTTTTATTTATAGTTCTATCAACAAGTTTCAGGTTTGTTGAAATAGCTTGGCTATCCCAGGATTCTAGGGAAGCCATTGTAATATTGAACCTTGATGTAGCTACATTAGGAGGGTGGAAATGAGTTGGAACATCAAAGTTCAATGGACTTTTCACAGTACAGTAGTTTAAAAAATATAGAGAAGCTTTGGATCAATTTTTTTGCAAAAATTTTTAGTTGTCTATGGAACAAAACCTTTATTTTCTTTATGTGGTGCTGAGGATTGAACCCATTGCACCAAGCATGTAAGGCAAGTGCTCTACCACTGAACCACAGTCCCATCCCAGGATAAATTCTTATAAGTTTTCTATTGCAAGTGATGTATTATTTTTGATATTTTCTTAGTGACTATTTTTATGTAAAATGGCATTTGAATTAAAAAATACAGTTAGTAACCAGTTTCTTACCTAATAGTATTTGACATATCTTTTCAATATCTTATCTAAATAGATGTTCTTTTTAATATGACCATATTGTTAACTCACAGAGAGGTAACAAACAGAAAATGTGTAAGTCAATGAATATCCTAGCCTGGGACTTGAAAAACCTGAGCCAATATCTGGAATTAATGTAATGACACATTTTGAGAAGGCAAGTCCAGGGCATAAATGCAGAAGATGTATGGAAACTGAGCCATGAGAAGGGGTGAGACAATATGATGCAGTGTGTGACTCTGCTGGTGGCCTCTTCACCAGGAGCTGAGAGGCAGCATGGTAGTCAGCATATGTGAGCACCTGATCCCAAGGGCTTTTCCAGGAGGTCCAAAGGGAACCAGATCTCTCATCAATCTATCACTGATGGAAGGATCAGCAATTTATGTTCTCAGCTTTTCCTCGGTCTTCTATTTCTCATTGGTCAGTGTTGACCAGAAGCCAACATCTCTGCTTTTCTGTCTTACATTATTCAAACTCATTTGTAAAACAGGACCTGATGCTAAGACTGTGGAGATTACTCTCAAGTTCATAACAGAAGGATAATCTGGATCACACAAGGTGTTGTCTAAGACAATAGGATATCATCAGGGAATCTCAGGAACCAGACAACTTTGCCTTAAATGCAGTCCACCTCCTATACCACTCATTTGAGTTTGTGCCCTGTGATAGTGACTGACTTAATAAGTGTATGACTTCTGCATTCACAGAAGGTGTGATGCTGAGAATGGACCTATGCTTGTTTTAAATGTCTCCTCTTGCCACTTGGTTCTCTGACACAGGGTACTTTTCCTGAAGAGGGCATTGCCTTGTACTGATTCAGCAGGACTTTGGCTGTGCAGCTTTTTCTAAGAGTCTTGTCAGCGACATGCCCAGTATCCTTCCTACATTCATTCCCTTCCCACAGTAATGTTAGATCTGAGCCTCTGTTGGACCCTACTGGAGAAGACCTCCATGAGATTTGAGTCTGCTGACTTATCTGGCACAATGGGCAGAGCAGACTGTACCAGCTACAGAGACTCTCTTGTCTGGGTCCACTTGAAACCAGCAGCCTTTAGGGAAACTCCGTCTATGAGTCAGTACAATATGCACGAATATGATGCATAGTGCTAGCTTTTTATTGATAGGAAATAAAACACCTTAGGACATGTGTTGGAACATATGGATTGAACTATTTGACTCCTGAAAATGACATTGATTTTGAAGTCTCTGAAACTTATCGGGTTTGTGTGTCTTCTTCCAGGATTTCATTTGTGTTTAACAGTTACAGCATTTTATAATAATTAAGGAACTTGCCAGTTCCCAACCATGGATATGAATTGATATAGTGTTATTGATATGATACATTTGATAAACAAATGCTTTGCAAAATGTTAATGAAACAGAACTGAAAAAGTGATATAGCTCTGACATAAAACAGTGAAAGTGTGCTATTGTATTTAAGAAAGAGAAGTAAGTTATTTTGACCTTCCCTCATCATGGGCATAGATTAAAAAACATTCACAAAATCAATAGCCACTTACAAAGAGGGTGTGTCCTCTTCACTGAAGATACCACTTCCTGGAAAGATCTACCAGTGAAATGTAAATTCATGGTAATCTGCACCCATTCTATATTCCAGCTGGTTTTGGCAGAGTCCAGATACTTGAATTCAGCAGGGATATGAAAAGGGACATGATCCTCTGCAACGTTTAAGTTTTCTGTGCTGGCAATAATCTCTCCCATTTCTTCAAAAGTGTGATTTTTAATTTTTATTCACAGTCAGCCAGGAAGAGAGTTTCAGTGGCTGCCCCTTGGTTTGCTCACAACCATGCCCCTTCCTGTACAGATCAGTAAGCAATGTGAGAGCATTGCCAGTGGCCAAATCTGTCCATCTTAACTCCACATTTGGAAATGCATTGGGGTGAACTTCAGTTAAAGCTCTTGTTGCATGTGACATTTGTGACACTTAGGACTCCATGCAGTGGACCCCAAGGTCTTTGGGTGCGCAGATACTAGAGTTATGCTCACCTTTCTCAACAGCTTATGTAGCCTTCTACCTAGAATGCAGTGAAAACAGTTCCATGGAGGTGAATAAGATTGCCTCACTCATCTATCCATCTATCTATACATACATAATACATACATCTAATCTATCATCCAGTCATCCATGCATCATCTACCTCACACTCTCTTTTCTCTTTAAATGTGAAAAATACATTTAGAAGGAACATTACTAAAAATTGAAGAATAAGGGAGCTCCAATAATATTTTTTGCCTAAATTTCTGCTAAATTGGAGTGATGATGACCAACAACTTAATATAGTTTTACTTAAGATAAAAATATCCTTATGACTTGGTTTATACACAGGTGCTGTTATCATGGATATCGTGACCTAAGAAGAGAGCTACACAGATACAATTATGTTCGATGGGCCCATTTCAATTTTTTGCATTTGATACAGTCCATATATAAAAATAAGCACAAATAAAAATGTTAAAAAGAAATTCCCCAAACTTGTCTAAACATAATACTGCCTAAATGTAACATTGACTATGAAATGAATAAAGAAACTGTTCCTCCCTGAGGACCTAAGCTGTTATTTTTCTTTTTGGGCTGTTGCTCAGGTGGAAACCAAATTGTTCCCATCCAGAGGAAAGGTGCTTGGGTGAGGCTTCAGGGAGAGCTGCTCAGAGGCAGGCGTGGCCCTTCCTGGGACCCAAGTTCTGGCTGTTTCCTAAAAGCCCCAGATGTTCCAGTCCCAGCTCCCCTCCACAGGGTCCTACCCCAGGTTGTCTTTCTCCAGCTCATCTTTGCTATGTGAGAGGAGTAAAGCCAGGACACCTTCCCGCTGCATACTGAAGGTAAACCTTTCTTCTCTTCTTAGGAGTATTCATTGGATTTTTCCCAGGCAGGCCCACCTTTCTTCCAGATCTCTCTCCCCTAATTGTTGGGCATATCTAGGAAATTTCAAAATATATTGGATTCATTTGCTTGGCTCAGTATTGCTTTAGGATGGAGGGTATGTTAGCTATTCACCAGGCAATATCCCATGTCTTTCTCTGCCATGCCTGAAAGTTAGGATACATGTTTTTCTGCTGTTTCTAGTAGCTGCTGCTGTATTTCTCTTGTCTTTCCCCTGCTTACTTCTTAGTTGTAGAGGAGGAGCAATGTTGCCAGGAGGCTTACTCCCTATCCTGCTGACTCCCTATCTTGCCCAGGCAGCGTATCATCCTTCATCTTCCTGGGTGCCTGCAATGAGGGTTATGGAACAGATGTTGGTGGGAGATGAGGGCAGGGGGAGAAATCTGATGGTCTCTGGTCCCTAGTGGGCAAGGAGCAGTCAGAGAATGAGGAGGATTCTGTTGTGTGGATGAACTCATTAGCTTCAGTGACTGCTTCAGGGGACCACAGAGAGATTCCCACCACTTTTCACATGCACAAAAGAGTATTTCCAACGTTTACTCATTATTCACATTTAATAAGGTCTAATGTCAACCTGGAAGAACTTTGAAAGGAATGACTTATCACTGTACAGAGTATGAGGCAGCTGTATATTGAATGCTGCATCTGAAAATCTTTGATTATTTGGAATGGAAAGAGAAGGGGATTTGGATTCAAGGAAATGTGTTTCTGTGGGTGTGTTGCATGTGCTCCCAATGCATTGGTAAAAAGTGAAATGATAAATATTGTTTTCAGTACCCAGCATTATAGAAATAAGGAACTCCATGATGTTAGACAACCCTGACACTTGAAAGCACATGCATAATTTTCTGTTTATACCTAACTCTAAAAATATAGGGGAGATTCAAGATGGCGGGCTAGAGGAAGGCTGCATTCCTACTTGCTCCATGGATTCATACTTGCTCAGGATTCGAACAGCAGGAATATGGCTCTCAACGAGATTTTATATTCAAATCACATATTAGAGTTCCCCAATCGCCACTCTGGAACCAACTCTGCGGGGCTGGGCTTGGCCCCACTGCCACAGCTGCTTCAGAGTCACCGACCTGGGCCTGGACTCAGGCGCCAGCCAGCAAGTGAGTGTGGGTCCCCAGGAGTGGCTTCAGAGTCACTGACCAGACCCCGGCATCAGCTAGCAAGTGAGTGAGGGTCCCCAAGTGAGTGCGGGTCCCCAGCAGCGGCTTCAGAGTCACTGACCAGGCTCCAGCATCAGCCAGCAAGTGAGTGTGGGTCCCCCAGCAGCAGCTTCAGAGTCAGGACCCATTTCAGAGTCACTGACCAGGCCTGGGTGCCAGCCAGCAAGTGAGTGCAGGTCCCCAAGTGAGTGTGGGTCCCCCAGCAGCCTCTTGGGAGACAGAACCTGCTTCAGAGTCACTGACCAGGCCTGGGTGCCAGCCAGCAAGTGAGTGCGGGTCCCCAAGTGAGTGTGGGTCCCCAGCAGCGGTGGCTTCAGAGTCACCGACCAGGCTCAGGCGCCAGCCTGCAAGTGAGCGCAGGACTCCAGTAGCCGCTAGGCCTAGGCCAGGTTTAGGCCTGAACCCAGGGCAGCCTCAGCTGTGAACACATACCCACCAAGCCATCGGGCTGCCATATCCAGCTCCAAACCCAGGCCTGCACCCTGTTCCTGGTCTAGTCTCAGGCAGGCACCCATGCTCTCCCAGACCATCTAACAACAGCAGGTTACCTTAGCCCACAAACATTGATTATCCCTGACTTGAAGGCAGTGGGACAGCATCCTTCTTGGGACACAGCATTACCAAGCTCCTGAAAGGCATCAGACTACTGAACAATAGGAGGTTTGAATAGTACAGTATAATTTTATGGCAGAACTTTCTTCCTCTTTTTTTTTTTTTGTCGAAATAGTAATATTAAGATTATTCCTAATATACTTACTACATTCCCACTTATTTCCTATTAATACCCTTATCATTCTATCATGTTCTAATATAGCAGTGTCCTTGGAGACCCATTCTCTTTTCTCATGCTAAAAACTTATTTCCTCTAATTCTGCTCTCACTATTCCTATGAAATAGTAACTCTATAGACCCACTTCCTATCTCATTAACATTATATTCTAACCACTCAGCATTTTCTTTTTCCACTATTTGAAATTGTGGTCCTTATTGTAAACCTATTGATTATGCAGTAGATAATTTATACTCATTTCTGTATACTATAATGCAGTTTATATCTAAATGGTTCTACATGGTTTAAGGACACATATTGTTTATATGGGGTACTACGAATAATAAGCTCTTCAAAGTGAGGTATTGGAAATCTGCAGGGACACTATAAATTTTTACAGGGAAACTGCAATCCCTCAGACTCTCACTACTAGAGGACAAGATACACAAGCAACATAAGAAAGCACGGGAAGAAAATGTCCTAAACAAACCTAGACAAAATATCAAGAGAACCTAAAGACAACATGGTAGAAAGAATGACAGAAAGGGAGTTCAGAATGTTCATAATTAAAATGATACAGGAAGAGAATGATGTGATGAGAGAGCAAATTCAGGCTATGAATAATTAGCTAATAGAGCAATTGCAGGAAGCAAAAAATCATTTCAATAAAGAGATAGAAGTTCTAAGAAAAAAACAAACAGAAATCCTTGAAGGAAACAAGGAAATGAAGGAAACAATAAACCAAGTTAAAAACTCAATAGAAAGCATAATCAACAGAATAGATCACCTGGAAGATAGAACCTCAGACAATGAAGACAAAATATTTCATCTTAAAAACAAAGTCGAACAAACAGAGAGGATGGTTAGGAAACATGAACGAAACCTCCAAGAAATATGGGACATCATGAAAAGACCAAATTTAAGAGTTATTGTGATTGAGGAAGGCACAGAGATACAAACCAAGGGAATGAATAATCTGTTCAATGAAATAATATCAGAAAATTTCCCAAATATGACAAATGAGATGGAAAATCAATTACAAGAGGCTTACAGGACACCAAACGCGCAGAATTACAACAGATCCACAACAAGGCACATTATAATGAAAATACCTAACATACAAAACAAAGATAGAATTTTAAAGGCTGCAAGAGAAAAGCATCAGATTACCTACAGGGGGAAACTAATACAGATATCAGCAGATTTCTCAGCCGAGACCCTAAAAGCAAGAAGGGCCTGGAACAACGTATTTCAAGTTCTGAAAGAAAACAGATGCCAACCAAGAATCTTATACCCGGCAAAACTTACCTTCAGATTTGATGACGAAATGAAATCCTTCCATGATAAACAAAAGCTTAAAGAATTCACAAAGAGAAAGCCTGCCTAACAGAACATTCTCAGCAAAATATTCCAAGAGGAAGATATGAGAAATAACAATGTTAGTCAACATGGGGAGGAATTACCCTAAAGAAATAGCCAATCAAAGGAGAAACAAAGTTAAGTTAAAAGCCCCAAAAAAGCTAAAATGACAGGAAATGCAAGTCATATCTCAATAATAACCCTAAACGTAAATGGCTTAAACTCATCAATCAAAAGACATAGACTAGCAGATTGGATTAAAAGAAAGACCCAAAATATGCTGCCTTCAAGAGACTCATCTCATAGAAAAACATACCCACAGACTAAAGATGAAAGGTTGGGAAAAAGCATACCATGCACATGGACTGAGTAAAAAAGCAGGAGTTTCCATCCTCATTTCAGATAAAGCAGACTTCAAGCCAAAGTTAGTCAGAAGGGATAAAGAAGGACATTTCATAGTGCTTAAAGGAAGCATAAATCAGCAAGACATAACAATCATAAATATTTATGCACCAAACAATGGTGCATCCATGTACATCAATCTGATCCTTCTCAATTTCAGGAACCAAATAGACCAAAACACAATAATACTGGGGGACTTTAACACACCTCTCTCACTGTTGGACAGATCTTCCAAGCAAAAATTGAACAAAGAAACCATAGGACTCAATGACACAATCGCTAATTTGGACTTAACAGACACATATAGAATATTCCATCCATCAAAAAGTAAATACACTTTCTTCTCAGCAGCTCATGGCTCCTTCTCTAAAATAGACCATATGTTATGCCACAAAACTACTCTTAACAAATACAAAAACATAGGGATACTACCTTGTATACTATCAGATCATAATGGAATGATATTAGATATCAATGATAAAGTTAAAAACAGAAACTACTCCAAGACATGGAGATTAAATAACATGCTATTGAATGATACATGGATAACAGAAAACATTAGGGGGGAAATTAAAAGATTCTTAGAGGTCAAAGAGAACAAAGATACAACATATCAAAATCTCTGGGATACTATGAAAGCAGTGCTAAGAGGAAAATTCATTGCATAGAGTGCATTCAACAAAAGAATGAAAAGTCAACAAATCAATGAACTTACATTACAGCTAAAAGCCCAAGAAAAAGAGGAACCAAAAGTAGTAGAGGACAGGAAATAATTAAAATCAGAGCTGAAATCAATGATATTGAAACAAAAGAAACAATTCAAAAAATTGACAAAACAAAAGTTGGTTCTTTGAAAAAATAAACAAAATTGATAAACCCTTA
>JAJEJO010022491.1:0-11465 GCA_020662805.1 Glaucomys volans | reverse complement strand
AAATGCAAATCAAAACCACCTTAAGATTTCTTCTTACCCCAATTAGAGTGTCTTTTATCAAGAACACAGGTATCAACAGGTGTTGGCGAGGATGTGGGGAAAAGGGTACACTCATACATTGCTGGTGGGAGTGCAAGTTGGTGCAGCCACTCTGGAAAGCAGTGTGGAGATTCCTTAGAAAACTTGGAATGGATCCACCATTTGACCCTGCTATCCCACTCCTTGGCCTATACCCAAAGGACTTAAAATCAGATTGCTACAGTGATGCAGCCACATCAATGTTCATAGCTGCTCAATTCACAATAGCTAGATTATGGAATCAACCTAGATGCCCTTCAGTAGATGAATGGATAAAGAAACTGTGTTATATATACATAATGGAATATTTTCCAGCCATACAGAAGAATAAAATTATGGTATTTGTAGGTAAATGTATGATGTTGGAAACTGTTATGCTAAGTGAGATCAGCCAATCCCAAAACTCCAAAAGCCGAATGGTCTCTCTGATAAATGAATGATGATGCATAATGTGGGGGGGAAAGATGGCAAGAATGGAGGAAAGATAGCTAGCATAGAGGGAAGGGAGGGGTGGGGGCGGGTGGGGGGTTAAAATTAACAGAATGTGTGACAGATACCATTGCCCTGTGTACATGCATGAATGCACAGATGGTGTGACTCTACTTTGTGTACAACCAGTGAAACAATAGCTCTACTCCATTTGTGTTCAATGAATCAATAAGTAAATTAAAAAAAAAAGATCTATTTCTGGGAATACCACTTCAAGAAAGGAATTTTTCAGGCCAATTTTTCCTTTTGAAATAAATTCACATGTGCTATATCAAATCAAGTTGTATTCTTTAAAGAGTCTACATCATGATCAAATTAGATAAATGCAATGCAGCTCAGTACACTAGTTTCTGCACAAAGAAAAATAAGGATATTACTAAAGGCAGAAAATCATACCACTAAACCAGGAGATGAAATGGTAGCTTCGTTTAAGGTTCCATAAAGATGAACAGTATAAATCCAGTTATTTTCTCTAGAGCATTATTTACTTGGTGAGTAAAGCAACCAAGGAGGACAGCATGGCTAACACAGTCCAATGGTCTGCCCCAGTGGTACAAGGGAAACACTGAACCTGGACTAAGAATAATTTCCGTTCTTCCCCAGATGTGGATGAGTGTGTGAAGTGTCCAGATCACCAGTATGCCAACACAGAGGAAAACCACTGTCTCCAACGAGCTATGACTTTCCTGGCTTATGAAGATCCCTTGGGCATGGTTCTGACCTGCATGACTCTCTGCTTCTCTGCCCTCACAGCTGCTGTTCTTGGGATCTTTGTGAGACAAAGAGACATTCCCATAGTCAAGGCCAACAACCGTGCTCTCAGCTACATCCTGCTCATCTCCCTCACCTTCTGCTTCCTCTGCTCCTTGCTCTTCATTGACCATCACAACACAGCCACCTGCATCCTCCAGCAGACCACATTTGGATTTGGACTGCAGTTTCCACTGTCTTGGCAAAAACTGTCACTGTAATTCTGGCCTTCAAGGACACTGATCCAGGGGAAGGATGAGGAACTTGCTTGTGTCAAGGGCACCTAACTTCATCATTTCCAGCTGTTCCCTGATCCAACTGACAGTCTGTGAAGTCTGGCTGGGGACTTCTCCTCCCTTTGTGGACCCAGACCCACACTATGAACATGGCCCCATCATCATCACATGTAACAAGGGCTCAGTCACTGCCTTCTACTTTGTCCTGGGATACCTGGGCTCCCTGGCCCTGGGAACCTTCACAGTGGCCTTGCTGGCCAGGAACCTGCCTTACACTTTCAATGAAGCCAAGTTCCTGACCTTCAGCATGCTGGTGTTCTGCACTGTCTGGCTCACGTTCCTCCCTGTGTACCACAGCACCAAGGGCAAGGTCATGGTGGCTGTGGAGGTCTTCTCCATCCTGGCCTCAAGTGCAGTTCTCCTGGGTTGCACTTTTGCCCCCAAGTGCCACATTATTTAATTCAGGCAAGGGAGGAGCTTGCTACACCGGTTCAGAGATAAAACTCACTGTGGGAGTAACAAGTCTTCTGGAGTTTTAACTCGTGTTTCCTAAGTTAGCAAGCGGGCTGAAGAAAATGGTACACCAATCTAAGAGTCAGATTTTAAATTACAATATGGGAATTCCTTCAAAAACAAGAAACTCTTTCTTCTAGTGCTACAGTCACTGATGAATTCCAGCCATCGACTTTTCAATTTTAAATCTAACCACATTTTTCATTTCCTCTAATTAAATCTACATCTACGTCCCCTCTTCCTGCTTAGTTGTGTGTGTAGGATTCACCTTTACATTGTCTTCCACTTGGCTATTTTATATGTTGTGCTGATTTGAATCATGGACATCCATAAAAAACCCTTTCTTTCATCCAGCCAAATCTACCCAATGAATCAAGAGCATTTATAGAGTCTTCTTTCACTCTTAAAGTAATATGAAATGTTCCTTTTAAATACACCAAATTCCTATATGAATACTACTGTGTTTCTACACCACTCAATATGCTACATTAATTTAACTCAGTTTTTGTTCACAAAGAAACCACACCTTTGTTAAGTCTAACTAACTTTGGCCCTAGGGGACTGAGGTACCCAGTCCTTACATGATGAACTGCAACCTAGCTTAGTATTCAGCCTAACCTAGAGTGTATGGCTTTGTTGCAATTGACTAAGTGGCAGCAAATCACAGCAGCCAAGCCCCTGTGAGCGACTGGTGGAACTGTTCAAACTTCATTGGAAAAAGGCAAAAGCCATGCTGTTGTCCATCCAGCTGCCCCTGGACCTCACATCTACTCTGTCCCTAGAAGCCCAGCTTCCTTTATCCTTTGCTCAGTGGATGTGTGGGCCTCCATAGCCAACCATCTACTTCTTGGAGCTAGATCTGAGGTCTGTATTCCAGGTGTTTCTCCATGATTTCTTAGTCTTTCTTACCTTTTACCCTAAGTATTATAATTTCTTCACCATTCCTCTTGCTTTCTGTGATACACCCATGTTTATAAAAATGTTAAGGTGATTACAAAGGGGCACATTTTCTCTTGTTTATCTGCCATTCTTTGTTGATTGCTTGGCCCCATACTGTGTATGGGGGATGGAGGGAAACTTGTTTCTCCTCTAAATACGTGTATGAACGTCCTCACCCAGGGTCCATCTATGAGAAATTTCTGAACGCACAATTTGATTGCAGGTGGGCACTGAAGGAAAGGTAAGATGAAGTAGTAGAAGTCTCCTTCTGTTTTCTCCAATGTGGTTCTTCAGCTGAGGGGGAAAGAAGTCTCCCAGTGATCCAAGAATTGCACCAGCCACCTAATGGATGAGGTTAGATAACTGGACCTAGGAGTGGGAGAAGACAGTGTGAAGAGGTACAAAGAAGAGCATCGTCAGCAGGAGAACATCGTAAGCAAAAGTCCTGAGGTTGGGCTCAGCTTTGAAGTATTCACTGAGGAAGGCAGAGTGGCTGGACACTTCAGAGAGGAGAGAGGATATGAGAAGAGGTACACGGGGCATGGCTTATACAGACCACTTAAGTTTGTGGACTTTATTCTAAAAGCAAGGAAAGCCATTGAGAAATTGACAACAGAGGAAGTAGAAGTGTTCTTAAAATGACCTCACTTAGTGTATTTAGATTTAATAGACATGGGAAGAAAAAATGTATATAAAATCTCACTTGAATGTAATTAATGGCTTTTTGTTTAAAGTTTATTAATGCAGGTAATACTGAAGATTAATTTCAGTAGTATTGTAAATATTGTAAATGCTGAACACACCCATTGCTCTTGCTTGGATTTGGTTCTTCTCCCAAGGGTTCATTGTCTTGGAGGTTTGGTTCTCAGTGCAGCAGGGATGGAATGGTGGGAGCTCAAGAGGAGGGGCTTAGTGGGAATTTATCACTGGCCCTCCCTTCACTTTGGCCTCCTGTTCCACCATGTAGTCTCCACCTCTCACATGCATTCCCACCACCATGATGGAATCCACCATGAGATGGTGCAACCAAGGGGACCTGGCCAGAGCCAGTGCAATGCTGCTTGGGCTTTCACACTCCAAAACTGTTAGATAAGTAACCCTCTTTTACTTATAAGTTCCCAGCTTCAGGTATTTCATTATAGTAACAGAAAACTGACTAAAACATCAGCATATGTATCTTACAAATGAGTTTAAGTAGCTGGATATGCTCAGTCTATGTTCAAAGAACAAGAAACTAGAGAGGCAATAATAACAGAACTCAGTCAAATCCTTGGTATGTGGGAGCAAGTGTATTTCAAGAACAAGGGAGGGTGAAAACCACTTCATTACAGCAGGAGGCAACAAAAACTGAGAAACCCAGAGTCTGTCTTATAAAATTATGAGGACAGAATTAACAGGGGCTACTAGTGGCAGAACACCTCTGAGTAAAAGTCTGCACCCAGTTTGGTCAAGTTGCTCACTTACACTCTTATGTGTCTTTTGCAAGATGATACCTGTATTTTCAAACTTTTTAGATTGTCAAGAGAGGAATACATACTTGAAACTTGACCAAAGTACTCTTCTTGGATTTTTAATGAAAATAATATCTTCGGGAAAATGAGTCTGGCTTAAGGCAAGTGAGATCTTTGAAATAAGAAATGCAAAGATACACATATTTGGGTTGTTAAAGATGTCATGAATTAAAATTCTAGACATTAAAAATATAAGCCCCAATGTGCATGCAACCCTTCCATCTCAGGGGAGAGGGGTTTGGGGGATAATGAATTACTACAAAGTTTTTCTGAATGGGGTTAAAAATATCAAGACAGACCAGTGTTTGCATATTAATTACTGTCATTAGTCAATCTCCCAAAGTAACCCCATAACTTGGGGCCCTCTCTAAATACTGTTGGAAAAGCTAAACAAAAAGGCTCCAAAAACCATATCCATTGCTTTCTGCAGGTCTTCTCCACGTTGGAGGGTATGAATCATCCAGAAAATGTGTTGATTTACAAGAGGGAAATACATTCTGCCCTTGTGGTAAGCAGAATGACCCCCCCACAGCTATGTGTGTCCTAGTCCCTGGAACCCATGAATATTGTACCTTCCCTCTGATTTCATGCCCCCTCCAGAAACAACTGGATTCTCTCAAAGCCTGCCACATAGTAATCATCAAAATACTCAATTATGGAGAAAAGAGAACTGCACCAACACCTTTAGCCTCGTTTTCATTAGTCCCTCTGCTAGTGACCTGAGAGCTCAAGAGGAGAAACCACCATCCAAACCACACTGCAGAGTCACAGGTTGAGAGGTTGTTCAAGTGAATGGCAGACTGGAATCGCATAGAAAGTCAGAAAGATTGAGAGGACTTTTCAACACCTCAGGGGATGAAAATGTTGCTACTCTGAATTGACCACCACACACTGTAGGGCTACAAAGGCATCAGACTGCACCTCACAAACACAGGCCATGAAAATGACAATGAATAAAATCCACCAGGCAGGCATGGTGGTGTGCACCCATCACCCCATCTACCCAGAAGGCTGAGGCAGGTGGAGACCAGGCAGGGAAACACAGCAAGATTCCATCTCAAAAAATAAAATCAAACATTGGAACCACTCTTATTGCAAGGGCTGTAGAAAAACAGACAGAGGACTGTAGCTTGCTAGCTCTGTATTTAAAGGAATCCAAAGAAAAGAGGAGAAACATTTACGTAAAGGTAACACATAGGTGGCCGCCACACTGACTGTCCCCCACTGTGGAAGGAGATGCAACCTACTACCTCCTGGATTCCATCAGCTCCTGACAAGCAGTGCAGGTGCTTGGTAACCACCTCGGTTTAGATGAGTGTGCCCCAAGGCTGTGGGTGTAGGATGGCTGCCAGCCTGAGGAGCTCTGGGAGCTGGTGGAGCCTCCAGGGGCCTGTGGGAGGAGTTAGGTCCTGGGGCAGGCCACTGAGGGGCATTGGGACCCTGCCACCCCCTTCCTCTCTCTCCACTTCCTGGCCACCATGAAGTGAGCAGCACACTCAACCACCTGCTCCCGCCATGGTGAGAGCTTCACCACAGCCCCAAAAGCCACAGGGCCAATGGAACCTGGAGCAAGACCTCCAGAACCACAGGCCTATTAACCCTTTCCTCTCAGCTTATTTACGCAGGCATTTATTACCACCAGGAAAGGCAGATAGCATGGCCACTAAACCTACTCTCCATCCTCCTGGCCCCACCATCCCCACTTCATGCCAGCCACATGGGCAGATTTTTGGACACCTGGAAAATCCAAAACCACAACCCCCAATTGAGGACCCTGCTTTAATTGTTATTCCTATTTCCAGAGAAGTTAAACCTTGTATCTAGAAATAAAGGGAAATGGTAAAAGTACTGACTATATTTGAACATGCACTTAGAAATCCAGATCTGCTGCTCTAGTGGAATAAAATGTAAATTTTCTGGAACCAAAAAAAAAAAAAAAGCTGTTTGAGACTCACCACACAGGACAATTGCAGTTTTCTTAGCCACAGCTCTGAAACAGGCAGGAAACTGTACAGTCTCATTTATTACTTTGCTAACAGCCTCAGGGGTTTCCAGAGGGCAGAATTTCCAGTTTGGCCCACAGTCTGACTAATGCACTGTAACAAACACACAGTTATGCAGGATGTCACCAGCTCATTGTCTCCTTGCACATCATTCTGGTCCCCTCATTTCACACGATGCCCAGAGGCCAAGATCAGGCAAGTAGATAGAACATTGCTAACTTTGAGATACAGTGACCAAACCAGCAGCCACAATGTCAGCCCAACCTGCTCAATAAAACATTAAAATATAAACTAAGGCAAAGCCCCAGAGTGAGATTTGGAATAACAACCTGTGCACTCAGAGCTGAGCAGGTGGAAAGGGATAGGGGAAGCCATGGGAGAATGAGATCTGCACCTTGGGGGAACAGTTGTCTTCTCCCTCCTTCACATCATCTTGGTGGCACTCAGAAATTACATGGAAATGAGTTTCCTAACACCGACCCTGCCAAGCTCTGCCTGTTGCAAGCACCTATGTGAATATCAGACTTCTCAACTTCTGCATTTGTGAGCCACTGAGGGCTTTGCTGCCTGGTAGAACTGCAGTCAACACACTCCCTGTCAGATGTCACCTGGGCAGTAGCCCAAGCCCTGTCAGGGACAGCCTGCCACCAGCCTGTTCTTACTGGGGAATTAGGTGAGTTAGGGTAAACTGGTCATCCCAGTTTCCCACATCAGAAAATCTCTCCTGTCCCAGACTGGATCATCCTTCAAGAAAAGGGGGACAATAGAACAACATGTCCCTAAGTGTCACCTTTCCTTTCCCCAAAGCCTGGCTGAGCTAAGGGAACAGGAGAGCAGCCTGGGCTGGAGTGTGCAGGTGGGTACCATCTGGAAGGGTGCTCCTCGCTCTCAAGTACACTGGGAACCAGGACAAGTGAATGTCATCTGCAGAAAGTTGCAGTTTGCACACAGGCCAGGGCTGCTGCTCCCTGGAATGTGGCTCACACAGAAGACAGAGAGCAGATGCCGATGATGCTCTGCTTCTCTGCCTGACAGAAAAGCCTGCTGGCAGTGGCAACTGCAGAATCTAGCAGAACCAAGGGCCGTGTGGGAAGAACACACACAACTCACCAGCTGGTTGCTGCTGGGCAACTCCCCCTGATGGAGAGGAGAGCAGCTTTCAAAGTGTGAGGGGCAGGGGAGGCTGTCACCACTGGACCTTCTCATAAATGATTCTCAGTAAAGCCTGGTGCCTTGAAGGTCATCTTTGGTACTGACTCTGGCATCTTGACAGCCTGTCCCACTGCCCTAGTATGACTGAGCTGTGGACATGACAACAGGGAACTTGGGACAGCCAGTCACCCTAGGTGGGTGCTATGTTGGTTGGCATGAGAGCAGACGGAGAGCCATCAAACACTGAATTGCACCAGAACCTTCCTCTACCCCAGAACACAGAAAAGATGTCAAAAGATTCTCCAGCTGTCTTTCACCACACTGAGGTTGGCAAAGATAGCTAATGGCTGCAGACCACCTTTGATCTGGCACAGGATGGTCCACATCATGTGAGATAGTTAAATCACTTTATAGCCCATGGCAGTGTTTTCTGATCAGAAACCCACTGAGATACTGGCCCACACAACTCAGCCTCCAACCTTGCAGAGTGGAGAAGAGGAAAGGGTAGGTCTGAAGGAAGAATGAAGGACATCTGTTTGAATTAATTATTACTTCTGTTTTGTGGATGAGGAAACTAAAGTTCAGAGTGATGAAGCCACTTGCCCAAGCTCACACAGTAAATTCTACAAGTAGGACAGGATCCCTGCTCTGCCTGATCCTATAGATCTGGATCTTGCATACAACCTGACTCTTCTTTCAAGGAGCCTTCAGGGAAGGCTAGGGTACATACTAGGGCCCCCATTCATGCTCCAATAGCGCAAAGCACTTCTCTTTCCTAATACTCAATACGCTTGTCTGCCTAATCCACATCTGTCTCCTCTCTTGAGTCAGGCTGTTTAACTGCTGCTCACATTCACAGAGGGGTTTGTGTTTGTCTATATCTCCCCAAATATCACCTTTCTCAGGTCTAATTCTGGAGCTGCAGGGAAGAGGTTCATTGGTCCAAGATTTCCAATCCTGAGCTTGGTAAGACTAGGTAAGCACAGCTGTTGGATGGGTGTTAGAACCACAGTAGCTTCTGGCCCAAAATGTAGAATGGCTCACATACAGCAAATTTATTTCTGTTCCATGTCAAAGTTCAGGGAGGTTGTTCTTGATCTACATGGGTAATTTCCCTCATCCCCGTAGTTTGGGGACTCGGATGACACCAATGTTTGTCCCCCAAATCTTTTAAGGTCATCTCCATCTCCAAGTGCTAGAAGGAGGAAACAGCAGGCAGAAGCAGAGTGGACGGTTTTGTGGCCCCACCTCGAATCTTCACATGTGGCTCTGATTCCTAGACTACCTAGCACTCAATGGTGTGGCCACACTGACCTCCATGGAAGCTGGCAAATGTACCAGCCTGGGTGGAAGAGGAAGTGGGTTTTGGTTAATAGTTTCTTCCCCTGGAGGTGGGCAGTTCCCACAGGACATTGGAGTGCTTGGTTCCCTGCACACACCATCCCTCCCAGCCAGTCACAACTGATGACCTCAGAGAACTCCCTGGGGAGTTGCCCACAGTTTCTGAAGAGTCATTCAGTCCAGTTACATGCAGATTCTCCCCTTAGAGGCCATCTCCTTCCTGGCCATGCTGAGGCTGCAGGTGTGTAAAGGTGGGCACTCTCCCTTGAAAAAGCCTCATTATCAGGCATCTATCTCTCCCAGCTCTCCCTGGAGACACACCCATGCACTTGGTACTTAGTGATACAAACCAGGCAGTTCACAATTGCTGCATCATGGCACCAGCCTCGGTGTCCATCAACACATGAACAGATTAAGACAGTGTGGTGTGTAGGCACAGTGGAGTTTTATTCAGCAGAAACCAAGGACAAAATGATTTGAAGCAAAATGGATGGAACTGGAGAGTTTCATGTTAAGTGAAGTATTCTAGACTAGGAAGGTCAAGGGTCATGTTTCCTCTCATATGTGGAAGCGAGAGAGAAAAAAGGGAAGTATGGATGTCATGAAGAGAAGGGACCAGGAGAGTATAGAAGGGGCCTCAGGGGAAGGAGGAGAGTGGAAGGGGAGGGATGGGGGAGGAACTCAGCCAGACCACACTGTGTGCATGCAAGAATATGTCACAGTGAGTCTCACCATTGTGCATGATCACAATTAACCAACAAAATGTTTTCAAAATATTTTTTTCCTACAAATGTATATAATGTTGAGGCATAAAATTTCAAAATTTAATTGATATTATCATGCTTGGTTCACCTTTCCACATTAGGGAAATAGAATTTACATGATTAAACTCACCAAATTCATTCTTTGTAGTTATTAAAAATTAAATTTCCATCAAGAACCTCCTACCAAAACAACATGAGCCCAACATTGAGCACCTGAGCTCATCCAGTGTTCACTCCCAGACCCCTGAAGACCTGTATTCAAGTTAGATGTAGAAAAAGAGCCACAGATTTGTCCAAACTCACTTCCACCCATCACAGAATGAATAGTTATTGCACGACTTCTGATCCAGGCATCCTGCTGCATACATTGTGCTAAAGGAATCACAGAGTATGGAGAATGCAAAAATACACTGCTTTATTAAGCATTCAATCACCAAAAACAGTATTTAGTTTACAAGGCTCTTTTCAAATACTTGCAATGCTTGTTTCCTCTGGATAATTAAAATGATAGCCAGGAGGATCCAAGATGGCGGATTAGAGGAAGGCTGCATTCCTACTTGCTCCGTGGATTCCTACTTGCTCGGGATTCAAACAGCAGGAATATGACTCTAAACGAGACTTTATATTCAAAGCACATATAAGGGGTCCCCAGGTGCCGCTCCAGAACCAACTCAGCCAGGCTGGGCTCGGCCCGCCACGGGCAGCTACCATCCGGAAGCGCCAGACCCTGCAGCTGCTTCGGAGCAACCGACCAGGGTCTGCGCCAGCCAACAAGTGAGTGCGGGTCCCCAGTAGCGCTTTGGAGTCACTGCCCGTGGCTCCAGCACCAGCCGGTGGCCTCCCAGGCAGAGACCAAGCATCTCAGGCTACCTGGCGCATTCAGAGGCATCCGGGAAATTCTGGGAACGCGGACTCTGGGAGGGAGATGGAACTACCCCACACCATTTTGGCGGCTTAACTGGCGGAGAAGGCCCATTACCAGCTTCCTGGGGCCTCCAGCTGTGTCAGGGGAGCTCCAGCCAGGAAACTCTGGGAACGCAGTCTCTGGCTGGGAGTGGGAACTATTCTGCCCCACTTCCGCAGCTTCCCTGGCAGAGAGTGCCCATCTCGGGCTTCCCAGACCCTCCAGCCGCACCTGGAGAGGTTGGCCCGAAGCCCCTGGGATCGCTGACTCCGGCAGGGAGGTGGAACTGCTCTGATTTGGCGGCTTCCCTGGCAGAGGGGGTCACTTCCAGGTTCCTGGGGATGCCAGCTGCGTCAGGGGAGCTCCAGCCGGGAAACTCTGAGAACGCAGTCTCTGGCTGGGAGTGGGAACTATTCTGCCCCACTTCCACAGCTTCCCTGGCAGAGAGTGCCCAGTTCGGGCTTCCCAGGCTCTCCAGCCGCACCTGGAGAGGTTGGCCCGAAGCCGCTGGAATCACTGACTCCGGCGGGGAGGTGGAACTGCTCTGAGTTTGGTGGCTTCCCTGGCAGAGGGGGTCCATTTCCAGCTTCCTGGGGCCGCCAGCAGTGTCAGCAGTGTCTGGAGTGATCAGGCAGGGAGCTTTGGGCCTTTGGCAATAGCTTACAGTGTCCCAAGGAGAGAGCAACCACCTGCCACTGCCTGAACCCCCAGCGAGGAGTTCAGGTCAGCCTGGGCTCTCAAGCCCAGTGTCTCCATCACTGAGCACAGTTCTGTGACACCACCCC